>JANEYF010005300.1:0-225000 GCA_029963845.1 Rhamnusium bicolor | reverse complement strand
GGGGGGGGGGGGGGGGGGGGGGGGGGGGGGGGGGGGGGGGGGGGGGGGGGGGGGGGGGCACCCCCGGGGGGGGGGGGGGGGGGGGGGGGGGGGGAAGAGGGGAAAACCGGCCGGGGGGGGGGGGGGGGGGGGGGGGGGGGGGGAACCCCCCCCCCACGGGGGAAAAACCAACGGGGGGGGGGGGGGGGGGGGGGGGGAAAAAACGGGGGGGGGGGGGGGGGGGGGGGGGGGGGGGGCCCCGGGGGGGGGGGGGGCGGCCGGGGTTGGGGAAAGGGGGGGGGGGGGGGGAAAATTTCCGGGGGGGGGGGGGTTTGGGGGGGGGGGGGCGGCCCCCCGGGGTTGTGTTTTCACCGTATGGTAGTGAATGGGCCGCTTCAGTCAAAACATTGCTCAGACGATCTGAATATTGTGCGCAATATGATTGCGTTTGCCTACTGATTAGAAGATATTTGGGAAATTTTGTTGAAAGAGATGAGATTGCTCGACCCGGTTGCTTAATAGAGACCATTTTAGGGCTGTGCATTTTTCTGGCGCTTGTTTTTAGGATTATTTTATGTCGATTTTGATCTCAAGGGATATGTCAAAAAACAGAATTATTCTGTTTGTTAACATATCCTAGAAATGAGAGTCGGTCTAATCACTAAAAATGATAATTTCTTCTATTTCCATAATCTGCTTCGAGAAGTGCTTGAACAAGTTGATTTTATACGGATGGAATCCTAAATCACTCTTCAATATATGGGAACACTGGATGGATGAAGGTTCAGGGCAGGCACGTTCTTGAATGAATTGAACGCCGTGAATTTTAACGAACGGCCACTCTTACCCTGTCAACATTTTCAGGAGGTCTTATTGACAGTCTTCGTCTACGGGGTTTAATATTGACAGCTGAATCACTCTGACCGAAACTTGTACAAAATTAACAGTTGATACATTACTCAAACGGCGAATATTGTAGCTATAGTGTAGCAATCACTGGCTCTGAAATATGCCTCTAACATGAACGCACGATGCGCAGAAATCCACTGCTTCATGGTTCCTAACTTTTCCGCATCTATTCCCCGCCCAAAGCGGATCCAAGTATGAAAAGTCAATTCCATTCTGAGACATCTTGTACAACACGCGACTTTGTGCGACACTTCTTTCTATCTGAATTTACGCTCATAAATCTTATGCATATAAATTAATAACTAAGCAACAAAGTTCGTGATTCGTAAAACGCACTGTGGCAGTGGCGTAGCCACGGGGAGTATAGGAAAATATCCCCCTCCCAAGGAGATATAATTTTTTTTTAACAAATTCAACTAAGGAAACGCTCAGGCAGAAAAAATTAGAAACTTTAGTGGGTTTTAGACTTTAATTATTTACTATTACTATTACTTATCAAAATCCCCAGGTACTTTTGAAATTTTCATTTAACTTATAAAATGTTATAAAACGAACTCTACGACTTTTTCTTCTAAACTAAAAAATTTAATGGTTCTGTCTCTTCGGCAAAGAAATTAATAACTTTCACAAGTATACAATTATTTATGGGCCACCCCCTATAACATAAACCATGCACTATTACGTACTGTTGCCATAGTTGCCTGAATCGGCTGGTCGGCTTTCAGAAACTTGCAATGTAAATCGGGGAATGCCTAGATAAGTAGTAGCTGCGCAGCTATGCATTATGCAGCGGTGCAGTTTTCTTTGATCGATATTTTTCGCAAATATTTTTGTTTTAATCACTGAAAGTTCTGAAGTAAGGAATGTAACCAAGCTTTTTTTAAAATGCAATCAAAATTGACTGAATTGACTAACCAAATAACCACGGCGCGGCGCCTGAATTTTATTTTATAATTTATTTGTTGAATAACTGTTAATCTTTTTTTTTTTGTTTTTTTTTTTTGGACTTACTACCACATGAATAATTCTTCGTTATCTAAAAAATATAGTTAGTTACCCAGTATGTTACTGGAAAATAAACCTCTGCATATGTGACTTTACGTCAAAAGATTAGTTTATTTTTTCAGTATCATACTGGGTAACTAACTATATTTTTTAGATAACGAAGAATTATTCATGTGGTAAGTCCCAAAAAAAAAAAGAAAATCCAGAAAATGTCTCAATGCAGACAGTATTATGATTAATCTTTTAAAAATATTGCTTTTGTTAAATAATATTCTTTAACAATTGTACTCTAATTTTGTTTTTATTTAATCTGTATAAAAACAGCAAATAACAAGTAATTATCTTTATTCAAAGCCAAGCCAACAGGTGTTTTTATATCTGTATTTCCGCGCCTATGAGCCAACCCTGGTTACGCCACTGCACTATGATGACAAGTTTGCAAATCACGTGTGTTGGTTACTCTATTTATTAGTTACTAATTTATATTTACGAGTTACGTGTCTGTTGGGTTTCCTGACCACAGTATTATTATTATTAAGTGTACAAACAAAGATATGGAAAATGATGTACAGATTGTACAGATTATTTCCTAGAGTCCAACAAACTTGTAGAACTTAAATAAATTGTCTACGAGAGTCAGGCGAATGAGTGAGTAATGGCCGAATTGCAACTTTCTTTAGGTTTATGCTACAAAAATATTTTTAATTTTAGGTTTGGAGACACCATAGATCCTTTTTTTGGAGTCAGTAAATTTTAAATGTAAATTGTGCGGAAGACAATACCCTAGTCGTTACCAGCTGTTGATGCACCAGAGAGTTCACAAAGATAAAAAGGTTCCCTGTGATTTATGCAAGAAAAAATTCCATTTTAAATCTGAATTAGAAAAACATAGAACATCTCATTTCAAAGGAATTACACACAGAACTTATTTTCCTTGTAATATGTGCGACAAAAAATATCTAAGTGAAACTGTCCTAAATTTGCATGTAGATAATGTCCATCTAAACAAATACAAATATTATTGTGTAAAATGCCAACAAGGATTTAATGGTCTATATAAACTTAATAATCATTACCGAGCTGTGCATGAAGATCGTCGCTTTACATGCAATCAATGTGGTAAAGTTTTTAAGTATGTGTGGAACTTAAAACGCCACGTTAAAGAGCATGATCCTAGACGAGCCCAGTAAAGACACTTTTCGAGTATGTGGCGTACAATATTTTTTCAGTACTGTTCTTGCTAGTCCCAAAAACCTTTTTAACTTGAAATCTTTTGCAAATAAAATTCATAAAATCAACTGAAAGATGTCAGACGCTGTTGTCTAGCGGACTTAATTTGGTACCTACTACCTACCTTACTGTCGTCAACCAAAAGTGAAATAAAAGATCAATAAAGTTTTTACCGATATTAAGTCACTTTACCGGGCCAGAAGAGTAAACATATATTTTCCACTCAAAAATTTAACCAAAAACAGTTAACTTTCTAGACTGTCGCAGAAAAAAAGCCTTTTCAATGTAACTATTATGAGAAAAGGTTTATGCATAAAGAGTTTAGTAACTCTTGAATGAGTTCACACTAAAGAAAAACCATTTGTAGGCAAACTATGTTAAAACTGTTTTACCGAGAAAGCAACTTTGATTATGATTATACACATCAAGTATCATATAAATGCTTGGTTTGTTTAAAAACATTTATTACAAATGTTTTATGAAAAATCATAAGTGTAATGGGCCTAAATGATTGTTGACAGTGACATAGTAATTTAATTTAAAATTGTATTCCTGTTACTAGTGTACGATTCTAGCTTGGCAACTTGAGTTTGGATGCATAGTGGTCTAAGCCCCGCTCTTTTAATGTAATGCGGTCTCTGTTCCACACAAACCATATTTCTTCTCTCTCTGCACCGCCAAGTGCCAAGTTAGAATCGTAGAATAATGTATTGCGTTTTTGTTCTATATTAAAAAAAAAAAAAAATTAAAAATTACATAGAATGCATGAACTTTTTTAAAATCTATTTCTTTTTAAACATTTTCATTTAATAAAACATGTTAGTATAACTGTCCTCTTTCTTTTGTACCCATCAAGGAGAACAAGGTTTTCTTCAACCGCAGGGCCACTGAAAATTTAAAAAAGTTGTGGCAAAAAAAATTGCTCCCACTGCCTTGCTAAGCAAAATATCATATCTAGAGATTATAGGTTTTGAGATGTTAATATTTAAGGCTCTTAATGTTTAGCTTTACTTTGTTTGTCCACTTATGTAAGAAATTTGTTTGGGTTGTAGCATTTTGTTAACAAAATTTATAAATTATAATTTTTTTTTTTCAGAAATAAATAAATAAATAAATGTTTTAATAAAAATATGAAACAATTGTTCAAAGTAGAAGTTGTAACTGTATTTCAAAGTTCGATCAAAAATTTGGTAGATGTGTAAAATAGTACTGGGGAATTCCGTATATTGAATTTGGAGCATATGCTATTCTCTAGACCCAAGCAAATTTTGATGTTTGGAATAAACTGTATTGTATTCCAAATTATTACTAGAGTACTAATAAAGATGTAATAAAAATTAATATACCAAAGTATTCCAACAGAGAGGATAATATAAATTTACAAATAGTAATAAATACTTAAAATAATACCTAAATAAGATGCAAGGTCGTAAATCTCTCACTTCATTTAATTGAAGATTAAATGAAGTTGCCACACACACTTCTTGCTAATTTATGAATTTGTATCACACAAAAAAGAAGTGATAAAGCTTTAATTGAGATTGCCCACTAGTAAAAGATTTTTACCAAATAAATGGAAATCATTCTTGAAGCCGCAGCGTATATCATTCGCAAACCGGTTTCTGGTTTTTCCTTGTTCAGTACGAAGTAGGTATACACCACGACAACAAAAAGGATTTCAGAATCATCATAAGTCTACGTGAAAGAAGAATACCAATGAGCCAATGGTAACTCCGATGTTAGTAAAGTGTTTGTTTTATTTGGAACATTATACAGTACGTAATTTTCTGTGGCTCTTCTAACTGAATTATTGCTCATGAAGCTTATAAATATTAATTAATAAATAAACAACAGAATTTCTAAGGTTTTAGAACATTATTACCATCTGTTGCAATTGTTGGTTTCAAGGAAAAATAACATTTCGTATTATCATGATTTGTAAAATGCACTGATATTAAATTCATTTCGCAGTGTTGTATACTCTGGCATTTAATTATTAATTTGTATTTACAAGATTTTATTAGTAAACATTCAGTTACGTATATGCTGGATTTCCTGGTCACTATATTATTGCACTTAAATGTATACCACGGTATACCAAATGCTTTAGATTGTCTCCTACCGAATCCTCCTGTCCTATTCAAATGAGTATATCAATCGTCAACGTGAACTGCAATTTTCATTAGGTCTAGTTACAAAAATATTTTTAATTTTAGGTCTGGAGGAACCATAGATTGTTTCCTAGAGTCAATAGTTTTTAAATGTAAATTGTGCGAAAGACAATACCCTAGTCGTTATCATCTGTTGAAACATCAGAAAATACACAAAGACAAAGATATTCAGTGTGAATTATGCGACAAAAAATTCAAGTATAAATATTTGTTAGAAAAACATAGAATTTCACATTTCAAAGGAATTACACACAGAACCTATTTTCCTTGTGAGATGTGCGACAAGAAATATCTCAGTGAAACTGTCCTAAGTTTACACGTAAATAATGTCCATCTAAACAAATACAAATATTATTGTGAAAAATGCCAGCGAGGATTTAATGGTCTATGTAAACTTAATAATCATTACCAAGCTATACATGGAGATCGTCGCTTTTCATGCAATCACTGTGGTAAAGTTTTTAAATATGAGGGAAACTTGAAATATCATGTTAAAAGTCATGATCCTAATTCCAAAATTACCGAATTTCCTTGTACAGAATGTCCTACAGTTTTAAAATCTAATCGGATATTTAATATGCACATGCAGATCCACTCTGGTAAGAATAATAATCTCTGTGAAACTTGTGGGAAGATTCTGCCTTCGAAAACGAGTTTAATTCATCATATAAGGACACATACAGGAGAAAAGCCATTCCAATGTAATTATTGTGAGAAGAGGTTTATACATAAATGTACTTTAGTAATTCATGAACGAATTCACACTAAAGAAAAGCCATTTCTATGTGAAATATGTCAAAAATGCTTTACCCAAAAGGCAACCTTAGATATACACATGAGGTATCATACTGGAGTGAGACCATATAAATGCTCAATTTGTTTAAAACAATTTATTACAAATACTTTACGGAAAAATCATAAGTGTAAGGGGCCTGGTAATGATTGTTGACCGTAGGTAATACAATATTTATTTTTAAAGTTGTATTTGTATTTCTTTGAGCATTGTTTTCAATAATCTTTTAAATAATGATTTTGGATAACGGTATTGATTAAAAATTCAATAGAATGCATGAACTTGTTAAAAATTAATTTATTTTTGGACATTTTCATTTAATAAAAGATTTTAATATAACAGTTCTTTATCATTTTTTTATTTTTATCTATAACAAGGTACTCCTGAAGCGCCGGGCAATAAAGAATTAAGAGAAAGCAATGACAAGAAGGATTGAGCCTATCACCTTGTAAGGCAAAATATCATATCTACTGTTTCATGATTTTCAGATAATAATCTTTAATGTTCTTAATTTTCTTGTTTACTTTGTATAAAAAATATATTATGTATAATGTTTATGTCCATTTATATTAGAAAATCGTGATTTTTTTGGATTTGTAGCATTTATAGTTCTCTTCTCTAATTAAAAAAAAATGTTCATTATAAATATGAGATAATTACTTGGAATAAAAATCGTAATACTTGTATTTAAAATGTTTATTGAACATTTGGTAGATATGCAGTAAAAACCACGAAGGCGTGAACATGGAATTAGTATAAGTAATTTACTTTTGTTCGCCGTATACCAGTGGAGGAGTCGCCAATGGGCCATCCCTTGCCTTCATAGGCGTCGAAGCCACGGGGGCTCTTTATTTGTATTAAAGGAAAATAAATTTGTTATGAATTGTCTTACCTTATTCAGAGTGAAATAATGATATTTTGCCTCAACCACTGGTGAAGATTTCTATTACGAAGAGTGTGGAGTTCGGGAAGTCTTTATTTTTTTGTCTGTACGTACAGATTACGGAGTGATATATGCACTCCTATTACGATGGTCAAATCGTATTCAGTATCTACCAATACGTTAGGAGCGCTATAATTGTAACAAGTGAAATTACAGTTCAAACAAAGATAGTCAATACAGTAATGGGATATCAAACAATAGCTTCAGCAATGTTGCCAAATAATAATTATTTATGTTTATTAAATTTATACATTATTAGTTGATTTATAGTAATATATGTTAACATTAATTTTTCTCAATTTTTTTTTTGTTCGAATGTCTGGACGAAAAGACCACGTTTTGTAATAGGTATTACTTTTTGTTATGGCTGCAAGGAGATTACTTTTCCAGGCCGAAATAGTTCAGAAACTGGTTTTTCCCGTGCGCTGATGACAAGTTCATGAGTCATGCAAGCACGAGAAAAGCAGTTTATGGACGTGTAATGAACAATGTTTTTCATTGTATCTCTCAAAAAACTGTACAACACATAAACATAAATAAAAGTATATTCTGTAGAATACATTTAGAATAAAATTGCAAATAAACGTCAAAAACAATGTCAAACAAGCGTTGTAAAGGGAATTTCAATCGCATGTTTTATTATGATTAACAAAGTAGGCAGCCTCAATATATTTATGGCAGGTAATGTCATAAGAAAAAAAAACAAATATTGACTTAATATTTATAATATTTAAGCTAAAATTTAATAATTTAATGATACAGAATGCAACACAGCGTGATATTAATTGAATTTATTTTATTTTATTGAATATTATTTCCTAACTATATTAATTGCTATTGTGGCACTGGAAGTTTGCACACGGAATTTTTTTTTTCTGTATGGCGCCGGCGCACGGAAAAAATCGACTTTATCTACTCTAAATAGACATGAAACATGATGTTTTCAGAGAGGTATAATGAAAAGTACTTTTCGGACGGTAAACGATTATGAACAAAATATTGGATACCATAAACAAGTGAAACAAACTATTATCATGTCCTTATTAGATTGTGTTAAAGTGATGTGAAGTCGAATATGGTCAGATTTTTCAATTAAAATAAATATAATAAATAAAAATTTACTATTTTCTTCTTGCAATTGAATAAAAAATAGTGTATGACACACGGACGAAAATGTTTTTTGTACTTATACGGTTGCCGTCCGTATTATGCGCGATATAATAGCAATTAAAAGAAACTGTCATTTCAGACAGTGACCTTACACGTCAAGCTTTTTCACCTCAAATCGGCACCAATGTGGGGTCGTCCACCGCCGTGAATTATAAAGTAAAAGATGAATCATTTTTGCATCTATAAACATTTCGTACTTTACATTTGTAATAAAAAATTATACTTTTTTACACAGATTTAAGGAACAGTAATCTGATTATGTACGTGTTAGAATTATATGAATTTTAATAACAAAAAAAGTAAAACGCACAGGTAATGTTTCATCTTAATGTCATTTGAGGGCTGCGTTAAAGTGGGGCCAAACGCGTCTTTATAAACAGCAGATGGGCAAACGTTTCTCTATCGGGATTTGCGAGAAACTGTGACTCTCCCGTCGACGAATTAAGTTTGACAAATTATTTAGTTGTGGCGTTCTACGTATACAAAATGGAATGGAAGTTGGCGTCTTCCAAAACAGTACACGAATGTATTAAGGATTATCCTGAGTTTTTTCTTTTGATGATGTGGAGCTGGTATGTAAAGTGTGTGACGTTGAACTGTAACTATAAACAGAAAACCATTGTGATACCACATGTGGGGACGGAAAAACACCAAACATTAAATAGCGGAAACCAACAAAAACAATTCAACGTGGACTTGCTGAAGTTTATTATGGTGGGGCGTAACATTCCCTGGAAGCAATTAGACAAATTATTTGTCTTAGCGTGAATGAAACAACCAACGCAGCGGAATCATAAATTGCCAACGTATTGGTGGGGGTCTTGGAGAAACTGCATGTAACAAGAGGCTATTTGCTAACATCAAGAGTGTTGGAACAGATATATGCAGCCAGTGTGTCCACTCTTGTACGTGACAGTTTAAAACTATTATGGGGGACGGTTATGAACATAATAAAGACAAATTTTTATTATTTATTACGGTCGCCGTAGTGTATGAAACTGACTGGCCGCACATTTTCGTTGCCTTCATGTAACTTGCCTGGCAAACGCCTTACGTCGTGTGGCAGAAATAATTAGGAAGTGTTGTCCCCAGTGCGACTTTGCTATTTACGTCATGTCATAAGTTACCCTTATGTATAACCGATAGTGTAATGATTATTGATATTTGAAAATTCAACTTTTATTTATGATATTAGAGGCAACTAATTTGCAATTCATATTGCAATTTTGATTTAGCCGAACTCTTATTTTTAATAGCACACTTATTATTGACACCCTGTATATTTTTTTATGTCCTGATTCAGTTATTTTCAATTTTTGATAGTTCGAACCCCTGAGACAATTGTGTGTATTTATTTTAAAACGGCGATAGATTTCAAATTCCTAGAGAAAATGATTCATATTCATATATCAGATTCTTTATACCGTCTCTGAATAGCAGAATTTATGACTTTTAATGATTATGCAATGTGGGATTTATGGTAAAATTCATCAGAACCTTCAGTACTTACTTGTGCACAAAGTAAATTTTTATGTATCTTCGTAAAAATGACGAAAGATACTCGTATGATAGCACCATTTTGCACCAGAGAAAGAGTTGACTTAAATAGTGACCGGTTCAGATTCAAACTGCGGCGCGTGTGGCTGTGTAAACCGGTCTCAGGAGTACTTCATTCTTAAAGCGGATAGACTTTAAACGCCAGTAACTTCATTTTGTTGATGTTCCATAAGTCTCGTGCGTGTAGTAAAGTATAAACGCGTCGGTCATCATCATCTAGTCATGTTATTATCGTTGGCTTAATCCTCAATGGTTGTAAGTCCTTAATTTTTCAGAAGAGACGAAAAATGGAAAAGTGGAAAATGTCACAACTCCACAATTATTTGATTAATACTAAAAATGTAAAATGTCGTTAAATCCATTACCTTTGAAAATGGTTTAAAATCTATTAAACATATTAAAATGCAATGCATTATGCCCGTTTTTAATTATTAGTACTTACAATGCATTACGGAATTATTCGACTATTAAAGTATTTATTTTTTTCACAAATAGAACACTTATAGCATATCAAACTTATTTGCAACATAAAAAACGTCGGCTTCCTTGACGACAGTAAATGTATCAAAGAAGCCGACGTTTTTTGTGTTTCAAATAAGTTTGAAATAAACTTTAAAAACTTGAGGAGCTACCACATTACACTGCAACAGGTGGATGTATTATGATTATTACAAGGTTTTACAGTTTTCTGGAGTTAATACGTTTAAACCAAGAATAGCTTTAATTTTTTTGGTACAGATGTAGTCAAAATCTTTATTTTGAGATAAATTAGACTTGCGACATTTTCTTAAGTATTCATAGGCGACATAATATCCTCTAATTTTATTTTTTATTATTACCGTGTACTTTCACTTTATTTGGATCTTAAGAAACAGAAAAGAAAACATTAATAAGTCACTAAATGTAGATGTTCATCAGTTAAATTATTTGTTATCATTATAAATGAAAGTATATAACATTTATTTATTTTTTTAACATTTCGTATATTTTAGGTTTGGAGAAAATAATGAAGTATCACCTCTTTTTAAATGCAACTCATGCGAAAAGATTTGCCCAAATTTAAAAAATTTACTTGCGCACAAGAGGATACACAAAGTTAAATCTATTCCTTGTGAGATTTGTGGAAGAAAATTTCGATATAGGTATATGTTAGAGAAACATAAGAAAGTTAAACATTTTAATGATATTACTTATTTCATTTGTGACATTTGTGACAAGAAATGCCTTAGTAAATCTTCCTTAAAATTCCATATGGACAATATTCATCTAAATAAATATCAATTTTACTGTGCAAAATGCCAAAGAGGATTTAACGTTCTCTCTGAACTTAACAAACATTACAGAATTGAACACGAAGATTTTCGCTTTTTCTGCATGTATTGTAATAAAATTTTTAAGGATGAACGCTATTTCAAATTTCACGTAAAAACTCACGACCCTAATTATAAAAATATTGAAATTCAGTGTACATTGTGTTCTAAAGTTTTAAAATGTATTCAGTCATTCCAAACTCACATGCGGAGTCACAATGGAAAAAATAAAAGTGTATGTGATGTATGTGGAAAAATTTTAACGTCAAAAGGCAGTTTAAGGGATCACATAAGAACCCATACAGGGGAAAAGCCATATCAGTGTGAGTTCTGTGAAAAACGATTTATAAATAAAAAAACATTAATTGCTCATGAACGGGTACACACCAAAGAAAAACCGTTTATTTGCAAAATATGTGGAAAAGGATTTTCCCAGAAGGCAACTTTAAATGTACATATGCGATATCATACTGGAGCAAGACCTTATAACTGTTCAATATGTTTAAGAGAATTTGTTACGAAAACTTTGATGAAGGATCATCAGTGTAAAGGACCTCAAGAGACTGACTGATGTAAATGACAGAGATAAATGCCTTCAAATTTTTCTAAAATTACAGAATGGTTCTCATCCAAATAAACATATTGTCAAGGTATCAACAAAAATTTAATATTCTCCATAAACGTGACAAAATTGTTTATGACAACACCAATGCAGTACATGCAAACGGTTTAAAATGTCATTTGATAACGAGCTACACTGGTAACGAGAAAAATGTGCTTGACAATATTATTGATAAGCGAGAACCATTTTAAAGTCCTTACAAGAAATCGTGCATGAGAAAAACTATCTCAATGTAAATTTTATGTACTAAGAACTAATTAATTATTCATGAATGAGTCACTCTAGTCCTAAAGAAGCGATTTATTTGCACCGATGTATACATATATATTATTTTTGTTGAACAATTAAGCCACAGTCGACTCTAAACAAGCCGCGAAGTAACACCGGAAAGTGGTCTGGCCGTGGTCCGATGAGGTTACGCTCCAGATAAGGTTAGGGATGGAAAAATACCAGTATCGCGTATCGTATTGTATCGATTCAAAATTACTGATTGGGTACAGTATCGAACGGAAAAATACCGATACACGAAGTACCGGTTCAGATCCGATCCGGCATTTGTTGAAATATTAGATACAAACACTACTTCCTCTACTTTAGGTAGTATGTTTACATGCCGAGAGCTTTCAATCAATTTTACTAAAATATCTTTTGATTTTGGTGGCCTTACTGTTAGGCTAGGTAGCCGAAATTTCCTGTTTGCGACAGACTGCAGTATTTTGATATGATGTAACTTCAGTTATTCACTGCTAGAATATACTAAAGTCAATTTCTGCTCGAAAGTCTATGTCGATACTTGATATATTGATACTGGTTAAAAATGTACCGTATCGTAAACTGTAATGCCGGTACAAAATATCGAGAATCGGAAAGAAAAGTGGTACCCGAAAATATCATACCGTATCGCACATCCCTACGATAGGTACGCGAAAACCTTTGAATCGAAACGCTGTGAAAACAGTGGCAGAGATGAAAGAATTCTACATAAACAAAGTTATAGGAAATCAAATTGCCTCAAATAAAGTATGTGCGAGCATACAAATTGTTGTTTATCAAATTATCACCAATAGTTTAGGAAGAGGAGGCGCAGGCGTCCAAAGTCGAACGATCTAAAATGCGATATCAACGCAAGGATCCTCTACTTAATCGGTGAATAACTGTATTTTTTAGATAACGAAGAACTATTCATGTGGTAAGAAGCCCCAAGAAAGAAAAAGAAAAATTTAGAGAATGCCACAAATAACATTTAGAGAATATTTAAATTGATACCTCACTACACCGAAAATATGTTTCATGTTCGACGAAACCAACAAGGTGTAGAGTTAACGTCACCCAATTTATTATTAAATTCATATCAGTACACTGACCCATGTGTTTGTGCGTGTTTTGCTAATGAGTTATTATTAAGCAAAGGAAAACCTTCCATATTTTTACATTTACCTAATATGGAAACAAACATATGTCTAGATTTTTATACAAAATTAATTAGGGCAGGTATTTTTGCCAGAATACGATGGACGAGGAATGGATTATGTATGAATTGAAAATGTTAAAATCTGAGGAATGATAAATAAAATTAAAATAAATTCTCAACAAAAAACAAAATTGCAATCCACGATGCTGAAATAAACTAAATAAAAATAAAATCTCAACAAAGAAAATCTAGTTGAATATTATTTTATTAAAATTATTATGGGTACTTTTAACCACCTTGGTTGGATACATATGGAAAAAATATTGAATTGGAATAACTATAGGAAAATGTCGTTTAAACCCCATTTTATTTGCTTGAGTGTATCTAGCTTTTTTTTTTTTTTTTAAATTTTACTGTGAATCTCATTTTCTACACGTATCTTTGTTCTGGTATGTTCGAGTGCACTATTCATCACATAGTTATTTTAAATAACTATGTGAAATGTAATATAACTTATTTAAAGGTGTGTTGATACATACGGAACAAAGAGTATGTAAAAAATAATTGGGCATCTCTGATATACAAGTAGTCAAAAAAATCTAAATAAAAACTGTCAAAAGAAATACTGACCGTAATAAGGAAATATTTTTGATTTTCAATTTTAAGGAACTCTTTTTTTAAATTCGTCGTTAATAATATATTCCAATAATACATAAATACAAAAAACATTGTCACATTATTTGTGGATGTTGATAAGTCACCCACGTTGTATATAATTGAAATACTGATTACAAAGAAAGCGTCCTTTACAAATATCACAAGTAAATCTTTTCGATATCATTTGTGATGCATATCTAGAAATATAAATTTTAACCGGGTCATAATTGTAATAAATGTCATAATTCTATTTACAATCTGGGATTCAGCATCAATGTTGCAGACTTGATATAACCTCAAAAACATAGCTAAAAACAACACAAAAAACAAACGCTCTCGCACTGTACACGCGCCGATAATAAAGCAATAAATATTTGATATCAATTCACAAAAACAACACTTCAAAAATATTATAACATATAAGAAACAATGAGAAATTACATAAAGTCGCCCGGAATAACGTGGTTTCTAACACATTCAAAGCAGACTAGTAGTACCGCGGCAGTGTTGTCATTTATCGTTACTTTGTGGCTTGTTTAGAGTTAGCTGTGGATAAACTTTTATAAAATAATTAGTTCTGATCTTATGTTTAAGACAATTTATAAATATCTAAATATTTTTGTAATAAAGTAGTATTTACACATTTTGGAATTTTGAATAAATATGATTTATTGTTATTATTTTGGTGATTTCCTTAAATGGTAAGAATTATGAATTTAAAACGCCGTTTTGAATTATATTTTTGTGAAGTAAAGCCTGTATAAATGTTTTTAAAATTTTTAAAACATCTCGTTTTATTTGGAGATAAAAAGCATGAGGGGGAGTTATGGGATCGTCCATTTTGTTTCTTTATAACTCAGAAACAAATGAAACGAGAACTTTACTAATATCATCATTACGAGGGTCCTTAAAATGATAACTGATTTTTTAAACAAAATTAGAAACAACTTTTAAAATGAGTAGCAGCTTGAATAGCTCTGTTGAAAATTCGCTTTAAGGAAAGGGTTTTAGTTACAGCCTCCGCGTTTTATGTCTAATACTTACAGATCCGTCAAAATCTGTCAAAAATTCGTGTGAAAACTTAAATGTTACTTTAAGTTCACTGAAAATATCGGTTGCGGAGAACTGAGCAGAACATTCTGAAAAAGTCAAAATGAATTAAATTTTGTGAGAATTCATATAAACGATACCACGAAACGTTTCAAAAAAACTTTTAGATATTTGGGTAAACAATATTACAATAAACAATAATGGAATCGATACTAATTTCGGATTTTCTCTCATTTTCAAAAGAGAAAATCCGAATTTTTTATCGATTCCATTCGTTACTCGAGTCACCCGTGGTACATGGAAAAAAATGTAAACTATTCTTAAGACTACTATTTTTAAATTAAGACGTTATTGTACTCATATATCCGCAAAAATAGATATTTTTCCATCATGGAAAACGTTATTCTTAAAAGTCATTATCTTAGTCTCCTTATTTTAATGATAACTAATTATTAACTTTAGAATAATCGTTAAGAGGAAGTTTCGAACAATATTCAATACTAACTTATACTTAATCTAAGATTTCATTTATTTAGTTCAAAAGTAGAGATTATTGCGATCTGTTACATTTAACACTTAATGTGAGAAATGTGTCATTTCATTCAACAACTTTATTATTTAAACAAAACTGATGAATTACTTGAATCGATAAATATTTGATGTTAACTGAAATATTTTCTTTCTTGATTTAATATTGTGATCTATTACATTTACCACTTAAAGTAAGGATAAATTTCATTTCGTTCAACAATTGTATTATTTAAATAAAACTTTTTTCCTTCTCTTCTTTGGAACTTACTACCACATGAATAATTCTTCGTTATTTAAAAAATATAGTTAGTTACCCAGTATATTACTGGAAAAATGAACCTCTGCGCTTGTAGCTTTGCATTAAAAGATTAGTCAATCTGACGTAAAGTCACAAGCGCAGAGGTTTATTTTTCCAGTAACACTGGGTAACTAACTATATTTTTTAGATAACGAAGAATTATTCATGTGATAGTAAGTCCTAAACAAGAAAAGGAAAAATTTAGAGAATACCACAAATATTGTTCAATATTTAAATAAAACTGATAAATTATTTGTATCGAATTTGAATTTCTGGGATTGGCTTAGGACTTTTCAGGATTAAAAGAAGTTTTTTTGAAAGAAACCAAAAACAAAAAATTTTACAAGTATAAGTCCATTGGTTGTCTAATTTATGTGGTGTGTTTTATGTTTTATGTTTATGTTTTATTCCTGAACACACTGTGGATCATACTTCAAATTTACCACAGGAAGGATTTCTTTATATATTTTTAAGTGTTTTATGAATTTTATTCTCTTTCTTATTTGAGGAATAAGTTGTATAATCTGTTCTTCTGAAATTTCCAGTAAATTTTCCAACGTTAGTTCATTTTCATGATCTAGAAAAAAATTATTTATGTTATTAAAGTATAAATAATTTAAACAAATCATTATAGCTAACTATATAATAGAAAAGTATGCTTGAACTTTGAAACAGGTATGGCATAACAAGTATTGGACATATGTAACTTTCAAACAGGTATGGCATAACAAGTATTATACATATGTAACAATAATCACAAAATTTCCATGCATATATACAAACTGTAAATAGGCAGTTAAAATACATAATAATTAATATGTTAGCTTAGCATTTTTGACAAGAACAAACCTACAAAATCCTACACTGATAATAAAAATATCAATGACTTCAGAAGGTAATTGATTAATAATGTTATATATAGGTACACATCACGGTGCATGACTGGTAAGTCGCCGTATTTCTTTCAAGGGATGTTAGTAGAGCTCATTTTAGAAACTTCCCTTATATGTGTTTCAAAAAACATGTGCCATCGCTTAAGCGGAAATTTCTCACTCAAAAATAAGACAAATGGTTACTATCAATATAGGTCCATTGCTGTTTCATATTTGAAATGCAGAATGTTGAAGTTTTATTATTATTTCGGTTAATTTTGTAAAGAAAATATATACACCCAACTTGCTAATAGCTGTTCCAGCGTAGACTCATTAACTTCTATTTCACAGTTCATAATGTTCATATACTTCTTTTTTCAAGTGTAACTTTACAAATATAAATTATTTCATAATAATTAACATGTATGAACATGCTCGATATTACAGCACACACACTTCGACGCGTAGTAGGTAAGGTATGTCGTCTTTGTTTGGCAAAGGCATGGCTTTCTACCTCCCACCACTGCGCAATTCACTTGTTTCAACATTAGAACACTTTACATTGAGTTTGGCAAGTATTCAATCAAGGATAACAGTTATTGGATTAATAATATCAGAGAGAACATATTAATATACGTTGTCTCTGAATAGTATGTATAATTCTTCCGGCAAAGTTGTTTGTAGTTTTATTTCAAGAGTAGTATTCTTATGTCAAGAAAAACGTCGGCTAAAGTTGATTAATATAATACTTAAAGCATATTTTTAATATACCTACATTTAAATAAGAATTTACTTCAAGATGCCCTTATACTTACTCTCACGGTTAACAGTACACGAAAAAGTGTACTATTGAGAGTATATTTAATAGATACTTATACTTCGAAGGAATCAAACTTATAATGACTTGCGCTAATGAAACTCAAAAATATCTTGGATTATATTGGTATATTATTGAAATTATAATAATTTATTATGACAAGTAATATTTTTCTAGTGACAAGTGCAAAAATTCAAGAATAATCGAATACTTTGATATAGAATAGTTTTCTTTCCGTGTATTGGTAAGATTTTCAAGATATATGTATGACAGTGGTTCATTCATCCAGAGATAAACTAGAACAACTTTTAAACAACCTAAAAGACAAAATTGAAACAAACGAAAAGTCGGGGATTTACGAAATTAGCAGTAAGGACTGTAATCAAGAGTATGTAGGACAAACTAGACGATTATTTCAAACTAGATTCAAAGGGTATATGCTTAATCTCAAATTTGGTAGAACAGATAAATCTAGTATTGCCCAACATGCATTTGAGAGCAACCATAAAATAGATATTATCAATTTAAAATTAACTAGGAATGTAACAAATACTAGACAGCTAAATGCATTTGAATGCTTTGAAATCACAAAGTGTAAAAATAGTATGAATAGTGACAGAGGGCCTATCCCAAATAGCCCGCTTTATTGGTTAGTGAATCACAGTTCACAGAACCGTGATGATAGTGTAGGTTTAAATAGGGTAGATTGTTAGCATAAGGTTAGTTTTAATCATCTCGAGATGATGCCAAATTGGTGATTTGTGAAAAACTACGTCAACTCATTTCAACAAAATTGTGAGGATTTGCATCATTAATAAACCTTCTATATTATGTACTGCTCTTTGTATATAGTTTATTTCATACTTATTTGCAACACTAAAAATATCGGCTTCTTTGACGGCGGTAAAAGGATCAAAGAATCTAACGTTTTTTATGTTGCAAATAAGGTTGAAATAAACTATAGTTAGGAATATATAATTTATTTTTGACACTATACATGTTTAAAATAAAAAATCTGTAGATTCTCTAGATAAATAAATACACAATAGGCGACATATTTTATTATTACAATTGAATAATGGAATGCTAGACAAATTTATTAAGTTATAAAATAAAATAGCTAGTTGTGAAAAAGCATGCTTTATTGATGTCTTAAAATTATTAATTTTGTGCTTCATTTGCCAATTTTAAAATTTTTCTTAATAAATTTAGGATTGTAATATATTCTTGTTTTTCTATATATTTTAGAAAAATGCCGATACAGCGCTTCTACTCACATGACGTGGTGTGGAACTAAAATAGATTAAAATAAAATAAAGTAATCGTTGAAAAATAATATTTTTTATTCGTATAAAATCAAAATGTCCTTGGTAATAATTAAATTTAGTACAAATTTCATTATTAACATTCTTCCTAAAAACAACTTGTGCATTTTTTTTGTAACATCAGAGAATACCTGACCTGCTTTTTTCTTTGCCGCTTTCATCACACCATATTAAAACAAACAAAAAATAAATGAAGTATATAAATACGCACTAAGAGCACAGTAAAACTAATTGAAGTATCTATAAGGGATGCTTATGTAATACCCAATAATTGTTTTATTATTTTTTCTAGAAATACATAAAGACGAAGCAAATAAAATGTCAGATTTTTTTAAAAATTTGACGTCGCTTCGCTCAACAACAATGTGTCAGTATGGGTCTCATGCAATCCAGTTTTATAATTTTACTTTTCCAAGAAAATAACTTTGACCATGAATTGTAGCATGTAATGTTTTATTAATTCAATTCCTCCTTACATATGCTGTAACTGATACAAAACCAAAAGACCTTTTATAAGCAATAACTATATTTAATATGTAAATAAATTTATAGTAATTTTAATTTTTAAATGTTCGTGAATCACAAATAAAATTAATTTTTGTTTTGTAGATATTTTAAAGTGATACTTAATGGATTAGAGGAAACCTTCAAATGCTTAAAATGTAACAAAACATTTATAACTTTGCATAAATTAAAGCGACATGTATTGTACCACAAAGAGAAAAGGTTCATATGTGATATATGTGGAAATAAATTTGTACACAAGTGCCAGTTAAATGCACATATAAAATTGGTACATTGTAAAGAAAATAAATATGACTGTGAACTGTGCAGCAAAGCATTTACAAACATTCACTATTTGAAAGTTCATTTTAGAAATATTCATACAAATAATAAGAAACATGTTTGTGGTAAATGTGGCAAAAACTTCTATCACCGAAAATTGCTCGAAACACACAAACAAACGAACCACGAAGGAAAGCGACATGTTTGTACACATTGTAAAAAAGAATTTAAAACTAAGGCTGGTTATCGAGGACACATCAAAACGCATGATCCGAATTTTAAGAAAATATCTTACCCCTGTACCATATGTTTACAAGTATATTCTCATAGAAACTCGTTGCGACATCATTTGAAGTATCACGAAGGCGACATTAAAGAAAATATGTGTGATATTTGTGGAAAAGTTGTTACCTCAAAAACCAGTCTGAAACATCATATGAGAATACACTTTGGAGAAAAACCCCTTATATGTGACATTTGTGAAAAGCGTTTTACAACACCACAGTTATTGAGAATTCATTACAGAGTTCATACGAAGGAAAAGCCATTTACATGTACAATTTGTAATAAGAGCTTTTCACAAAAACCAACCCTAAACGTACACATGCGATACCATACGGGGGAAAAACCATTTAGTTGTTTGGCCTGCTCGAAAAGATTTGTCACAAAGACTGTTTTAAAAAACCATCAGTGCCGTATACAGATTGACAGTAGTTAAGTCCATATTATACTGTAATAATAAGTTCAGCTAAATGTTGCCAATAAAATATATGCTTTTTGTACGTTTTAATCAAGTTTTTTCAATATTCGCTTTTAAAATTAATTCACATTGCAACAAAATTTTAACAATTCATTTCTTAAATGTTATTTGGATGGCCTCTTTCCACCATATTTATCTAAAAGGCATGCTAGAGGAGTTTTAATAGCAAAACTATTTTTAGCTTGCTAGGATAAACAATTTTTTTTTGGTTATCACAATTAACCCCTTATAAATAAACACTAAGGGGTTTCTGTGATAGCAATGAGAATAATGACATTAGTGACTCATCTGAGTCACAAAAATTAACAATACCGTCAGGAGATAGTGATTTTGCACCAGAAGATCCCAGAATGGAACCAACCAGAGGGGGCTGGTGAAATTTAGGCAATGTCATTAGGCTTAGTATTAGAACATGAGACCCAAGCGATATTTTAAAGCATAACTATTAAGACGAAATGACAATTTGTAAAACATTTGCAAAACATTTTTTTTTGAATCAGGTGGAAAATATATCGACAATTCAAATTTTATCAAAAAATATTACTCATCAGTCTTTTTTTTATGAAATTTGAAATCTGTCGATATTCTAAAAAAAATGTTTTGCAAATATTTTACAAATTGTTGAAGAAATAACCTGGGTAGGCACACAATTTTTTTCAACTTTTTTTTCGCAAATTTTATTTGAATTTTTTGTTTTGCAAATCTTCTTCATTTAGTCTTGATAGTTAAAGTGTCGCTTGAGTCCCATGCTCCAATACTAAGATATGACAGCCTAAATTTCAGCAGCCACTGAAACCAACAGAAGTGTTGTCCGCAAAAAATTAAAGACTTAAAGAAGGGGACTTTTGAGTTGGTTAGTTTTTTAAAGGGGGCAAAAGAAGTCAAACAATCTTTGGGTATATTTATATTATCGGACGTTGATTCAAATAATGCATTAAAAATTATGCTAGTAGATAACAATAAATCCGTTCCAATATTCCAGTGTACCTTTTATTTTTACAGCTTTTTTAACAACCGTGACCTGTTTTTTTCTTTGCCGCCTCCATCACACCACATTAAAAAATAAGCAAAAAAATAAATAAAGTATATAAATACGAAACAAAATCACAGTAAAACTAATAAAAGTGTCTATAACCTGGAACAAAGTAAACGCACTTGAAGTCCACCGATTACTGTGTCTAGCGACAAGCCGAGATAGTTGACTGATTGCTGGAAACCTGTTGAAGTGCGTAGCTCTCGGTGCATGTTTTATGTTCTCCCTCTACCTCCGCTCGATAAAGTGCATTACAACGGACCGGCTTTAATAATTATAGCTATTACTATGTAAGTAACATAGTAGATCTTAGACATCGATGATCACTGAGTGATCACTGATCAGTTCAACGGGCGACCTGGTTGTGAACGCATTGCGTGTATGTATTAAATATAACGATGCCAGGTTCACAAGGACTTTTACGCTTTGCAGCTTATATTTGTAAGCATATAGACAAATTTCGTGACTTAAAATGTGACAGTATATCTGTCCGGTGTTTTGTATGTGTGTGTAAGGCTGGTGTCAACATATGGAAAACGAATTTCCATATGCCCATAATTGTCAATTTTTATCCCATTTCTCTTTTATTCATTTCTCTTTTATTCTTTTCTCTACTTATTTTACGTAATCAACAGATTTCAATAAAAGTAATTTAAAAAAAGGTGTTTATAACAAAAAATATGACTTCGCACCACCTAACGACAATGTATTAGTATGGGCCTCTGGCAATTCACTTTTAATTAATATTTTACTTTTCCAAGAAAATAACTTTGACGTGACTTATAGCATGTAATGTTTTATTAATTTAATTCCTCCTTACATATGCTGCAATTGCTACAGAACCAACATTGAATAGGCAGTACATAGATTTAATATGTAAATAAATTTATAGTGCTTTTAATTTTTAAATGTTCGTGAATCACAAGTTAATCTTTGTTTTGTAGATATTTCACAGTGATACTTAATGGATTAGAGGAAAGTTTCAAATGCTTAAAATGTAACAAAACATTTGCAGCTTTGCATAAATTAAAACGACATGTCCGATACCACAAAGAGAAAAGGTTCATGTGTGATATATGTGGAAATAAATTTGTACATAACTGCAAGTTAAATGAACATAAAAAATTGGTACATTGTAAAGAAAATAAATATGACTGTGAACTGTGCAGCAAGGCATTTACAAGCCTTCACTATTTGAAAGTTCATTTAAAAAATATTCATACGAATAATACGAAACATGTTTGTGGGAAATGTGGCAAACATTTTTGTCACCAAAAATTGCTGGAAACACATAAACAAACCGAGCACGAAGGAAAGCGACATGTTTGTGGATATTGCAAAAAAAGAATTTAAAACTAAGGCTGGTTATCGAGGACACATCAAAACTCATGATCCGAATTTTAAGAAAATATCTTACCCATGTACCATATGTTTACAAGTATATTTTCATAGAAACTCGTTGCGACATCATTTGAAGTGTCACGAAGGCGACATTAAGGAAAACATGTGTGATATTTGTGGAAAAGTTGTTACCTCAAAAACCAGTCTGAAACACCATATGAGAATACACTTTGGAGAAAAACCCCTTAAATGTGACATTTGTGAAAAGCGTTTTACAACACCACAGTTACTGAGAATTCATTATAGAATTCATACGAAGGAAAAGCCATTTACATGCACAATTTGTAATAAGAGCTTTTCACAAAAACCAACTCTAAACGTACACATGCGATATCATACGGGGGAAAAACCATTTAGTTGTTTGGCCTGCTCGAAAAGATTTGTTACAAAAACTGTATTAAAAAACCATCAATGCCGTGTACAGATTGACAGTAGTTAAGTCCATATTATACTGTAATAATATATAAGTACAGCTAAATGTTGTCAATAAAATATATGCGTTTTGCCTTTTGTAAGTTTTACTTTTATTATATTTTTATAATTAGCACCATAAATACTACACCACAGGTAATACAACTCCTTGTATCCCTGAAGGCACCTCAAGATATCTTGTGTGGGAAAGAGCTACACGTTTAGAGACATAGACCCAATGTTCGAGTATGCTAGGATTAATTTCTGGTTTTAGAAAAAATCCTAGCTCCTCGACCGGGGATCGAACCCGGGATTCCTGGGTAAGAGACAAGTATCCTTACCACTGGACCATGAAGCCTCACACAGTCAACCTAACGTTTTCTTTTATGTTACATTTTTATTTCTTTTCTGACTGTCTTCTGATATAAGTTACATTATACATGTTACGAAAAAGTAAACCGTAGATAACAAATATTAATGCTTGGCAAGTAAGCCCCGTTATAATGCTCATGACGCGATGCAATTAAGCTGAAAAATCCAAACTGAATTTTTTCTTTATTATGTTTATCCTTACACAAAATATTGTTAACGTTATTTCGGCGCGCTGACGCCGCTTATTTGCCGGCCCAACAATGTTTTCTGTGACAATAGATGCAACAACGTCAGTTTGGATTTTTGTGCCGCGTCATAAAACGCGTTAAAACGCGGTTTCCTTTATGGGACTTTATTCTTATAGAAAATATTGTCAGCGTTATGTCTGCGCGCTGACGCTGCTTACTTGCCGGCTCATCGATGTTTTCTATAAGAATAAATGTAACAACTTTTGGATTTTTCAATTTAACTGCGTCGTGTCATGAAGCGCGTTAGAACGCGGCTTAAGGTACATTTACAACCAATTCGCTACAATTAGAATTTACTAACGGACTGTGAATTATGCCAAGATAAAATTTAGGTCATTTATAATGAGTTAGAAGCTGCCTTCTGTTGAGATTTTTTAATATTACGTGTATGCAAATTCAGTTTGATTAAATAATTACAATTATTTAACATAACTTCTAAAAACATCATATTTTCTAATACTAAAAGATCTAATCTTCCAATTTCAAATCACAAACCGAAAATATAAAAAATTAATTTGTGTCGTAGTACGAATGCTCAATTTGAAATTCGTGCCGCAATTGAATTGAATATTTGCGATTTGCAAGCATCCAATTCAAACCTGAAGTGCAATTCAAGGTCGGCCGACTTAAAATTTTATTGTAAATAAATACATTCAACCACATATGCTTAAAACCCAATTTACAATCCACCAGCAGAATGTACCCGTAGCAAATTGGTTGTAAATGTACCCTTACTTGTCAAGCCTTTGACAGCGAGAAACTCGTCTTCGCTTCCAATAATGCGAGTCAACAATAGCCGTATGTATGCACATTCTTTCTCAGTCAGTGGGGGAAGTTCTTCCATTTGCATATTTTTATGTTCCATATCGGGATTTTCACTCTCGCATTATATCTGTGTCTCGGGTCACCAGGAAAATTTTTGGAATTTTCGGTATCCAATTAATTCCTAACGAAAAAGGTGTCTTCCTTTTTTTGTATGGAGTAGGTTCCTCATGCATTAAATTTCTTGAACTTTTTTCTTTAAATGTCAGTAGAGGGGCACTTTCATTTTAGAATGACAAATCATGTCATTTTTAATTTTTGTGAAACGAAAAATGTGATGAACAATGAACATTCAGGTATGTTCATTGTTCATCACATTTTTCGTTTCACAAAAATTAAAAATGAAATGATTTGTCATTCTAAAATGACTGACATTTAAAGAAAAAAGTTCAAGAAATTGAATGCATGAGGAACCTGTATCTTTTATTGTGCGGTATTTTAAAAATGTTTCTTAGATCTGAGACCTTTCTTAAATAATATAAAAACACCAGATTATGAAAAAAATAATCAAATAACTCGAGAATGGCTCATTTTATCGTATATCAACAACAATACCTTTTTTGAGCCAATTAAACCAAAGAGTTTTCCTTGTCGATCTTTATCTCAAAATATGTCAAAAGTTGAAAATAAAAAAAGTTAGGGAGAATAAGCGGGGCTACCCCAAGAGAATGTTTAAAAAGGGGGGATGATTCCAGCAGGCACACCCAAAGATGAGTTCTACTGTTTTTTATTCCAGCTTAAAATTACAATTTGATATATCAAACCGCTTAGAAGAAATCACCAGAAAAGTGATTAACATGAGCCCCTTTTAGTGCCTTGCATCACCCTTATTATGTGGAATCGGATTATGGTCTATATAACAAACTACACTTTATTTTTGTCTACTATCAGCCCCTGAAGTATTACCCCGTAATTACGAATCACCCTGTACGTACATTCATACATATATACAGGCTCTCTGTTTTATGTGGGCCACCCCAGATATCGCTTAATATCCATGGTGGATGATAAATGTTTGAATAAAATTTATCCTTTTTTTTTGTGAGCTATATGACGGTAAAATTTTAAATGAATGGCCTACTTTCTAAGATAATATGACAGAAAACGTAAAAAATAGAAATACTTCAAAGCTTATATCTTTCTTATTTGAAATATGAAAAAGAAATAAAGAAATGAAAGTTAAAGACAATGTTATAGAGAACACAGCTGTGTGGCTCAATTGTTTTCAAATCTTATTATCTTTGGTGTGCTCTCTTGATTTACGAAAAACTTTTAGTTACATTTTCATTCACCTATAACTCTTCCATTTTAAGAGATAGGAAAAAAATCGAGATAAAAGATTATTCTGATTGTAAAAGGAACACGACTGCATTGCTCAAGTGTTTCTAAATATTACCATTTTTAAAGTTCACTGTTGGGTTCATATGTTTTAATAAATCAAGAGAGCACACCAAAAACAATAAGATTTGAAAACAATTGAACTACACAGCTATATTCAATATAATACTGCCATTAACTTTTATCTCTATTTTTTAACATATTTTCAAATAAGAAAGATGTAAGCGTTTGAAGTGTTTATATATATTTTTTTGTTTTTTGATCATATCTTACAAAGTTGGCCACGGACTTAAAATTTGTTTTCACTGTCAAATAGCAAATAAAAAATTGAATACATTTTATTCCAACAATTTTCTTTCACCATGGATATTAAGCGAGACATCTATGGTGGCCTTTATTAAATAGACAGCCTGTATATTAGGATTCCCCATAATGAGCTGACGGTTTGAAATTCTTAATAAGTATCTGTATGAAAAAAAAATGTACTAAATATATTAAAATATAACTTGGGATTTGATAAAATAATAAGAAAAATATTAATTTTAATAATAACGTCTCTAAAATGGCCACGTTATTCTTCAATGCATTTTTGTAATTTTGAGAAAAAATTGTTCATAATACATCAAGAACGTTAAGGTCAAAATAAAATTTCGTCACGAATTCTGCCAGGATTCCTTGCAAAGGTTCTGTCTTTTATATACCCCCACAGAAAAAAATCCGACAAATGAGGAGTGGTTGTCATGATACATTTCCTAATCGGCTAATAATGCGATCCTCAAATAATCATCTCACTGTCGCCATGGTGTCCCTTGCTGTATGAGCCATTGTCCCATCTTGCTGGAACCATATTGTGTCAAGTAGTCCCATCTGGATTAGTTTTGGACCACGAAATAACTTTAGCATGCGCTTGTAGCGTTTGGAATTCACGTTATAGCTTGAAAATCAAAAATCAAGAAAGTATGGACCAAATAATACGAAAAACACAAACACCACACCAGATAATAACTTTTGGGCTATGAAAGGGTCTGGTACGCAGTTTCTTTGGATTCTCATGCGACCAGTACCTGAAGTGTCATTTGTTTGCGTATCCGCAAATGAAAATTGGCTTCATGTTCTAATACGAGGAGACTGTTCAGATTCATATGTATAAATTTTTATCAAAATTCCAATTATCTTAGATTCTAATCTCGATCACTTAGTTCGTGGGCCACCTGCAATTTGTACACATGGAATTTTAAATCTTGAAAATTCGAAGAAGGCTTCCTTTTGACAATACAAGAGTTAGAGCATGTCGATTTGCTGACCTCCGAGAACTTATTGTAAAAGCGTTTCTTACCCGAGCAATATTTTCAGACGTACGACTAAGTTCCCTACTGTTCACTACCACATCATTCTTAAGCTAGTAGCTTACCCAATTCAAAATAGTGTTCCGATTTGGTGCATTGCCTCTGTCTCAATAATTTAATCCGGTTTAATGTAACACTCAACAACAAATGCCCCGTTTCAACTGTGTAAACATCTATAACGCACATTTTTAAAACGACATTGATTTTCCGGTGGTTATTGTTTTTAGCACATGATATTTTATTATAAGAATGAATCGTTCAACACTTGTTGCCCCGAATGTATAGGCATCAGACAATTTCTGTGAGTGCAAGCTCGGCACATGGGGTAAGAGACAATAACAATCATCTGTACGGAACAATTAAAATATATACCTCGAGTGTCTTAACATTTCATGAAATCTCTTGTACTGTGTTCAAGACATTAGTATAGATTAATATTATCAGAACTTGTTCTGCGTGGATAGCATTCAGGTTGGACAATTTGGTCGATACATCACATTGTATAGGGAAGAAAGCGTTATATGTCGACAGATGTCAGTGGTGCAAATTTAAGACGGCAAATCGCGCACAAATACTCGCATAAAATTTAAAACCAAATTTTTTCATTCACATAGTGTGCTTTATCTTTAACAGCAGCACCTCGGTCCACCACCTAGTGAATTCTGCATATTACAGATAATATTTACAGATTCTTCCACAGGTAGTGTAGTACATTCTAGTTTCGAAAGTGCTTAAATTAAAATTTGGAATCTCTCATTATAGTACGTAACTGCGCTTGAACGTCTGGTAGTTGAAAGACTGCCTAGCATTTAATAACGTCGGATTCTCTGGAATTTAATTCCACTATAAACTGTTTTACACTTTCAAAATTTCGAAATAATAGACTGCAACTTGTAACCATGTGCACCATCGTGTACGTACGTGGTGGCAAAGATAATCGAGATAGGCCTTTATAAATACGTCCTTTGTACTTACAATTAATCGATTGACTTTAAGATATTAGTGACATACTTCTTTGGCTATGCGATGCAAAGCATGGGCCTGATATGAATTGAATCGGGTTGGAATACGTGAATCGTAAAAGCCTGGCAGCTTTACACATATATGCTGCTGCATCTAACACAAGCAGAGAAGCAAAACGTTTTCACTTTTAACAGTAATATTACACAAAGCATTTACCATATGGAGTAGTTGGCTAGAGCACGCGATGGCAAGTGCGACCAGATAATCTCTTCATTTTCCTGCGGGTTCGAATCATGGCAGTATGGCAATGTCGGTGGGAATGGATGTACTCCGCGCTTTCCATAAGTGTAACCCTCTCCCGTGCACCTTCGGCTTTGGATTCAGGGGTTATCTAATTTCCGTGGTGTTTATTTATTATTTATATTGGTTTGTAACATCCGTTTACTACAAGTTAACAGTGGTGTACTCTAATTAGCACTTAAAATTAGTATAACATTAATGATTTTATATGAAACATTAATTTTCTATCACACAGGGTACAGTGTACTGCAGATTCATCGACCTGAAAGTCATCAAACCGAAAAACATTTTTTTATAATTTAACTGTCGACAAACACGAACGAAAATGCCCCATAGTTGTTACTATTTATTTTTATCCTCGTGCCGTCTACACACTACGACGCTTGCAGGCAAACTGAATAGTGAATGAATATGATGCTAATCTCGCTGTGTGTTCGCTTACTGTGTTTTCCTGTGGGTGTTGAGAGGCCGGCTGGGATAGGTCGTTTGAGAAGCCGATCCGGGACTCACGGAAAATGTCCTATGTCTACAATGACATTTGGAAATAAAACAGTCAATAATTGTTATGAATGTCAAAGCCTACTCTTCAGCTTGCAGCGAATAATTCGCTCCTATTACTCGAAAGCTATTATTTTTTAAAAATCAACAGTTTATTCTGGAGAATCCATCCCACAGTGAAATTATTTACGTATAAAGCATTAATGAAATCATCATTGTATTGATTTGATATGAATTATTAGGTAAAAGTTATCCATTTTTTATGTACTGGGTGGTCCAAATTAGATTAAAAATGTTTTAATGCCTATAATTTTAGATGAAGATTAAAAAAAACTTACATTTAACGAATGATCCGCTTCAGTTACAATACAAAGATAAAAAACTCTAGACCGCTACACAACGTCTCTCATTCTTTCGGAACTCCTCAGGGGTTAGAAAACACGAACATATTATTTAAAACATAATTTAATTACATAATTCAAAATATGAACGTTTGTCATATTTATTTTGACATTTTAAATTGATAAATTGCCTGTAACTTTGGTAACCCTGAGGAGTTGTGAAAGAATGAAAGACGTTGTGCAACGGTCTAGGGGTTTTTCGTTTTTGTATTATAACTCGAGGGAATCGTACGAAAGCGTAGAGGGGCCACTAGTAGTTTTATTTTAATAGTTCCGAGAAAAAAAGTCGGAATTTTGTTAAACTACGAGATAAAAAGTCGGAATTTTATTAAATTCCGAGATAAAAGTCGGAATTTTGTTAAATTCCGAGATAAAAAGTCGGAATTTTGTTAAATTCCGAGATAAAAGCCGGAATTTTATTAAAGTCCGAGATAAAAGTCGGAATTTTGTTTTAACTCCGAGATAAAAGTCGGAATTTTGTTAAATTCCGAGATAAAAGTCGGAATTTTGTTAAATTCCGAGATAAAAGTCGGAACTTTGTTAAATTCCGAGATAAAAGAAGTTTGTTAAATCGAGATAAAAGTCGGAATTTTTTAAACTCCGAGATAAAAGTGGGAATTTTGTTAAACTCCGAGATACAAGTCGGAATTTTATTAAATTCCGAGATAAAACTTCGAATTTTGTTGAATTCCGAGATAAAAGTCGGAATTTTGTTAAACTCCGAGATAAAAGTCGGAATTTTATTAAATTCTGAGATAAAAAGAAAATTTAAAAAAAAAATTTAATAAAATTCCGACTTTTATTGGGGGGGGGGGTTTAAAAAAAACCCCCTTTTTTCCCGGGGGTTTAACAAAATTTCCGATTTTATCTCGGAATTTTATTAAATTCCGACTGTTTAGGGTTTAAATTCACTTTTATCTCGGATTTCAATTCCGTTTTTTCCGGTTTTTCCGACTTTTTTTTCGAAGTGTAACAAAACTCCGACTTTTATCTTGGAATTAATAAAAAACCCTTTTTTTCTTGTAGTTAACAAAATTCCGACTTTTTTCTCGGAATTATTAAAATAAAACTACTAGTGGCCCCTCTACGCTTTCGTAGTATCGTTACTTAAAAGGTAAGTTTTCTTTTTGGCGAGTCAGCATTTTATTAAATCTCTATATTTTTTTGCCTCTAATACTACTAGTATGAATATTATTATTTAATTCAATGCCGTCTTGCATCTAGGTGAAGTAGTTGTTTTAATAGTTCCTGCGATAAAACGTATTTGATGTGTCGTATTTAATATATTATCTACCTTACACTTGTATACTAGCGCATTCAGATAAGAATGGCGGTGTAAAATATATGAAACTGTAAGTAGTTTATTGTTATCATATTGTGTTCAAAAGGATGCTTATGTAGTACCTAAATTTATAATTTATTATTTTTTCTAGAAATGATATTCATGTGTAAACGTAAAATGAAAATGGTTTTAAGTAACAAATACAAAATTCTAGTTGATGTCTGTAATGTAGCAAACACTGTAAAACTTTTGAACCAAGGGATTCCAAAAAAAATCAAACATTTACGGTTTTGAAAATAAAAATTAGAAAAGTTGTAAACTGTGAGGGACAGTTTACGAGTGCTAGCAAAAATAATTAATACTAACCTTCTAAGGCTATGTAAGGGTGTCACCATACATTTCCACCTCTAAATTGCATTAATTTTCGACGATTTAACAGATTCAGTACTAGTTAATCAATTTTTTATTGACAGTTTAGATTTGCTATTCGTTTTTTAATAAAATGTAAGGAGGTGATTTAATTATATTTATTTAAAAATGTTTTCGCATTACCTAATTTTCTAGTTATTTATAATTCAGTTTTTAAATAATAAAAAACGGAATTGCCTTATGCGACGATTTAACCGATTCAGTACTAGTTAATAAATTTTTTATTGACATTTTAGATTTGCTATTCGTTTTATTTAATAAAATGTAAGGAGGTGATGTAATTATATTTATATAAAAATGTTTTCGCATTACCTAATTTTCTAGTTATTTATAATTTAGTTTTTAAATAATTAAAAACGTATAAAAATATAAGTTATAAGCAATAAAGAAATTTTTTTATTTGACCACCCGGCATATTGAAATCTGAAATCAAGATTTAAAAATATTTTAAAACAGATTAGGTGTCCTTGGTTAAAGTTATATTCAAATATGGAATGATATTGCAGTATAAATAATAATTTGTTTTAAATTATTCTAACCCTACGGGGAATTTTCTTTATATAATTTGAATTATTCTTTTCTCCGAAGCCACTAATATGTATTAGGATTATTAAGATTCCCAATTACTTTCGAGGCTTTAAAAAGGTCACGCTGACGAAGCAGAGATGTGAATATTTTGAAATGGTTGGTACATTGATGAGTATTTTTGTTTTATTTATTTTTGGTTTTACTGAACAGAGTAGTTATAATTAAAAATGTTGAATCAGTCGTACTGAACATAATGTGCATATTACCTTTTCTATAATCCAAATTTCAGTGCTTGGCAAATAGCCCGGAATGTAATTGTTTAAAAATATATATTTGTTGTAGTTATTATATTTCCATTTTATTCCATTTTTAAAAATATATTGTCAGTCGCTTTATTAAATTATTTTTCAAATACGTTTAATTTAGAGATACGTTTTACTATCCTGATGAAGGCAAAAGACAGAAAGAAATTGACAACTTTTCGGTTGTTACCATGAAGTTTTTTAAGACAGTAAAACATTGATTTGTGAATTAAGATCTTATAACAAAAAATAATTGCCTCTGTAATCTTTCATTTTCTTATATTATTGCTATTACACTATCTGCTTTACTGTGGTGTGGATGGAATAATATATTTGTTCTAGTATTAAGTAGCAGTGAAGTTTGATTATTTTATAATGTATATTCAAGGTATTGTAATTTTTAATTAAAGGCAGATTAATTTTTGTTTGGTAAATGTTCTATTCAAAACAGGAATACTATAGCAGTTGTACTGCTGTATAATGTAAACTTATGTTAGTATAATTCAGTGTTTATCGTGGCAACTAGCTGTTTAAAAAAATATATGTTTTTTTGTGTTACCAACAAATTTGTCAATCTAGATTTCGGATATTAATATGCGTATAAAAATGGACAATTAGTTCATACTAAAAGAAATGAAGGTTCATTAATATTCTTTATATTCGAACAATTTCTATTACCATTTAAGGTTACCTGTATTGGCTGATTAATGACAAATAATGACTAAATAATAACTAAACAAAATTCTGATTAACTAAATATTTACAAATAGTAATAGATACTCGAAGTATTACCTAAATACAAGGCACTGAAGTCCTCTCACTCTATTTAACTAAAGTTTAAATAGAAGTTGCCACACACACTTCTTGATGATTTATGAATTTGTATCATACAAAGAGAAGTGATTGCTGATTACTTAGGCTTTAATTGCGATTGTCCACTAGTAAAAGATAATTACCAAATAATTGATAATCGTTACTGTGCCTCAAGAAGAATTTCCATTTATTTGGTAATGATCTTTTGCTAGTAGGCAATCGCAATTAAAGCCTAATCACTTCTCTCTGTATGACAAATTTATAAATAATCAAGAAGTGTAAGCAGTAACTTTTTCTTTAATCTTCAGTTAAATAAAGTGAGATAATTACGACTATGGTGCCTTGTATTTTAGGTATTACTTCGAGTATTTACTATTTATAAATTAATCTCACTTCTCTATTGGAATATTTTGGTATTTTAATTTTTATTATAACTTCATTAGTTAACTAATATATTTTTTCTTATCCTAAAATTTTATCATCGAAATTTTTTTGGATGAAACATTTTTTTAGTATAATCTTGTATATGTATTCTTGACTTTATGGGTGAGAGATAATTATTTATTTTAAAATAAAAATTACTTGATTTATGATAAAATTAACTATCATTATTTTATGACTAGCATAATAAGGCGGTGTTTTCATTAGGTAACCAATATGAAATCTGTCAAATTTCTCTTTTTATGATAACGAAAAACGAAAACAATTTTCTCAGTTTAAATCATCTCCATATTTAACAAGCAAAGTTACAGGACAAAATATGAATTTGGAATAATTATTTTCAGTCATATAATTTTAGAGTATAATTTATTTTTCATTCCAACTAATCTTAAATATAACTTTGTAGGTGTTTCAAAGAGACATACAATGGCGATTCAGAAAAAACATTTAAATGTTTGGAATGTAACAAAACATATGGATCTTCACATAAATTAAAAAAACACTCCTATTACCACGGTGAGAAAAAGTATGTTTGTGATATATGTGATAATAAATATATACATCAAAGTAAATTAGATAGACATAAAAAAACGGTACATTGCAAAGACAATAGATCGTATTGTGATATTTGCAACAAAGTATTTCCAAACCTTCTCAAGATGAAAATTCACTATAGAATGATTCACAAAAATGGAAGGAAATATGTTTGTAATAAATGTGACAAAAGCTACTATGACAAAAATCTCTTCGAAAAACATGAACAAACTAACCACCAAGGAGTGAGACTTACATGTGATTATTGCAAGAAACAGTATAAAACCGATTTTGCTTATAAATCGCACATCAAGACTCACGACCCAAATTATAAGAAAACTACATCTTACTCTTGTTTCATATGTTCGCAAGTATATACTCATAGAACGTCATTCAGGCGTCATTTAAAATATCACAAAGGGGAAGTTAATGAAATGTGTGATATTTGTGGAAAAATTGTTACGTCAAAATCTAGCTTAAGAAATCATATGAGAACACACTTTGGCGAAAAACCAATTAAATGTGACATTTGCGAAAAATGTTTTACAACATCTCAGTTATTAAGAACTCATTATAGAATTCATACAAAAGAAAAACCATTTTCATGCACAATTTGTAATAAGAGTTTTTCACAGAAATCAACTCTAATTATTCATATGCGTTACCACACAGGGGAAAAGCCGTTTAGTTGTTTGGCTTGCTCAAAAACGTTTCGTCACTAAAACAATATTAAAAAAGCATGAATGCTGAAAAAATTTCATTTTATACTATACTAACTGTACTATTAGAAAGCTACTCAAAGCTCGCCGTAGTGAAACGGTATATACACCTGCTGGTAAAGTTACCGAACAGATAAATTTAAGAACAAAATTGTTAAACCAATAAAATAATAGTCACTATTTATCAATTTTTGCATAACGGTTATTCCATATGAGAATATACTTCGCTGTGATCAGTTTTTTGCAAAAGTAGAGACGTAATAATTAATATAAATCTGTTTGGTAACTAACAGCCACCTTATCAGAAGGTGGATATACCGGACCTAAGCAAGATATATTTTTTAAATTTGGCTTTGAAATCCAGTTCGAAAGATCATTTAAGATGCATAATACATCCAAATATATTTAAATTATCACATTTTTGTTCCGAAGTGTGTTATGGACCAAATATGTTAAAAAACGTTTTTTGCTTAATACTTAAAGAATATTTCTCCAGTTTCATTTTTATTTTAAATTATAACTTTTGAACCAGATGAGAGAGGTAGAAGGATCGGGCGAAAGTGATATAACATAGAAGAAAAATACCGTGATTTGAATGAAAAACTATTATCATATAGGCAAAGATGGGCTTTATCGACTGAAAAATAAAAAAAGTCGAGTACCTCCACATTCGATAGCATTTTTACTTCCTTGCGTAACCATGTCATATATTATTTGATTCCATAGATTGAGCAGCATCATTTGCACTTTAAAAAATTACATTACACTTGTAAAATGTGGATATCCTGCACATACTTATATTAATATTTTGCCTGATGTCGATAGTATTTTGTAAATATACGTTCTACGTAACTCGATGGAAAAAATCAATAGCTCTCGTGTTTGGTAATCGTACAAGCCGGCCATGCAATCCACCTCGTTGGATATATATTATTTAGATATTTTCGACACCTGTCAGCAATTACGAAGAAAAGCAACATCTTGTTAGAATGTATGTAATGTCGAAATAAAATTAATAATCATTTTTCGTTAATATAAGATAATGTTAAATATGGATGATACGTACTTCTTAAAAGTCATGCTGTTCAGAAATTCGTCCACGGAATCAAAGAACCGTAACATGGCTCAGTATCTAAATTGTTGTAATTGGCAACTCGACCCACTTCGCTGTTTGAAATATTCGAGATGATAAGACCCGTAGCGCCATCTTTGAATATGTCAAAATATTTTTTCATTCAAAAAGTAGTATTTTATCACATTTAATGTCTCTCGCAAATACCTCTATATTACGTCTGGTTCAAATGTTAAGAAGTAGAACGGGAGCCATTTACGCCCTCAATGTATAATAAGTAGAACATTTAAATAGTAAATAAGGACTATTTTTCAATTATATGTATATTTACCGTGATTTGCAGTAATGGTAATATTGTTTAGTTTTAGTTTTTAGTATACAGGGTGTTTCAAGATTAACTGGACAAACTTAAAATCTGAATTCAAGACCTCAAAATAAGAAAAACGTTTCCTATCGAGGTATGTTCGGAAACGCTTCGTTAAAGTGTTACGCCCCTCCTTAGATGGATGCTAAAATTAGCTTTTTAATTTTTATCTCGTTTGGAAAAAGATAAAAAAAATAATTATGGTAGAGATTTTCTACTAATATTAACGCCTCTAAAGAATTTATGATCAATTATCACTTATCAGTAAAATGAGTGAAATCAGCAACCCCATGTTATTTTTTTATTCAAACTTTTTAATGGATCCGAATATTATCATATTAAAACGTACCCCAAAAACCCTGATTCATTTAGAAACTCTTTTGTCTCTTTTGTTTTTTCATAAAACTGACTTTTGAATCAAAAAATAAAATATTCTCGATCCACATGGTTATTTGGGAAATTGCATTATTTAATAAAATGGAAAATGTCTAGTAGACTAAGAAATGGTGCTTACCGAGCCCAGAATGAATAAAGATTATTTGACAGCAGCCTACTTTGCATTTTTCATTTCATTAAATAATACAATTTCCCAAATAACCATGTGGATCGAGATATTATATTTATTTATTAAAAAACTGTCAGTTCTTTGAAAAAAATAAAAGAGATAAAAAAAGTTTCTAAATGAAGCGAGCTTTTCGATTTATATCTTTATATGATAAAATTCGGGTCCACTAAAAAGTTCGAATAAACCCATTTTACCGATAAGGGACGATTGAAAAAAAATACCCTTTAGAAGCATACCTAGTAGTACAAAATCTCTACCAATATTCGATTTTTTATTTCATTCCAGATTTGGGGGAAAAAAAATAAAAACCTAATTTTAGCCTCAACTTCTGGAGGGGCGTAACTCATTAACGAGGTGTTTCCGGAGATACCTCTTCCATAGGAAACTTTTTTCTTATATGAGGCCTGAATCCAGATTTTAAGTTTGTTTATTATAAATAAAGTACTATTGCGGCCGAAAAAAATTAATTGATTTTTTATTAAGTAGTATGTTTTTTCAAAAAAACGTTTGTTGTAAATATGGATTTTTACGTCAGTTATGTCAATTAAATTATTTTGACAACAAATCATTGGTGGGGTATCACAATAATGACATTAGCACTAATAAAAATAATAAAATATATGATTGAAGCGTCACTGGTTAGAACCATATCAGTAGATCGCTTTTTTTTCAGCCGCAATGGTACATGAATGATAAATAATTAATAAGTAATTATTACTGATGTATTGATCTGTTATCGCAATTGATTGATACAGTAACATATTGAGGCTAACCTTTTTACAAATTTCATGACGGTACAATTTTCATTCATTCATTCATTCATTTTCATTCATAATCCTAAACATTTAAAAGATGATAAAGTTGAATGGATTCTAAGGGGCTATTGCAGTATTAAATGGAATTGTATTGAAAAAAAAATGAAATAAATATAGTTTGACGATTAGCTGTTTGTAGTTTGATTTGTCCTGAACACAAACTCTTAATAACTCCAAATCCGTTTATGCTATAATTAAAGGTATGAATTATCGATTTAAAATTGCCAGTGAAGTTTTATTAAAAAAAAGGGTATGTGAAAGGTACGAATTCGTTTTGATAGTATAGTTTGGACCAAGTGAACACATTTTGCACGTATTTGGTTCAAACCATACCATACTACCACATATAGAACTAAATGTTATATATACGTATTTTCCTCGTGTATGTTTTATACTATACCATTTTTGGCATTTATTTCTTGAAGACGATTTAACTTTTAATTTGTATTGTAGGTATCTTAAAGAGATATGGAATAAATCAGAAAGAGCATTTAAATGTTTGGAATGTAACAAAATATTTGACGCTTCACATAAATTAAAATTACATTCCCATTGCCATGGAGAGAAAAAGTACGTTTGTGATATATGTGGTAATAAATATATGTATCAAAGTAAATTAGATGAACATAAAGAAATGGCAAATTGTAAAGACAATACAAATTGTGATCTTTGCAACAAAGTCTTTTCAAATCTTAAATGTTTAAAAGCTCATTTTAAAAAAATTCACACAAATCGTAGGAAATATGTTTGTAATAAATGTGACAAAAGTTACTACTACAAAAACCTGTTCGATAGACATGAACAAACTAGCCATCAAGGAGTAAGACTTACATGTGAATATTGCAAGAAACAGTATAAAACCGATTTTGCTTATAAATCACACATAAAGACTCACGACCCAAATTTTAAGAAAACTGCTTCTTACTCTTGTTTCATATGTTCGCAGGTATATACTCACATAACGTCATTCAAGCATCATTTAAAATATCACAAAGGGGAAGTTAATGAAATGTGCGATATTTGTGGAAAAATTGTTACGTCAAAAACCAGCTTAAGAAATCATATGAGAACACACTTTGGCGAAAAACCAATTAAATGTGACATTTGCGAAAAATGTTTTACAACATCTCAGTTATTAAAAACCCATTATAGAATTCATACAAAGGAAAAACCATTTACATGCACAGTTTGTAATAAGAGTTTTTCACAGAAATCAACTCTTATTGTTCATATGCGATACCACACAGGGGAAAAACCGTTTAGTTGTTTGGCTTGCTCCAAACGTTTTGTCACTAAAACAGTATTAAAAAATCATAAATGTTGAAAATAGAAAAAGTAAGAAGAAAAGTAAAATATCCGTATAAACTGTATTATTAGAAAGCTATTCAAAGCTGCGTAGTATAAGCAGGAGATATTTTTTAACTTGGGCTTGAATTCCAGTTCAAAAGATCATTTAAGATGCATAATAATCCAAATATACTTAAACTGTCACATTTTTGTTCTGAGGATGGTAGTGTCAAAAAAGATTTTATGCTTAATACTTGAAAATTGTTTCTCCAGTTTTATTTTTATTTTAAGTTATAACTTTTGAACCAGATTAGAGAGGTAGAAGAATCTGGCGAAGTGATATATAACAGGAGAAAAATACTTTGACTCGAATGAAAAACTACTATCATATAGCGAAAATTGGCTGGCTTTAACGACTAAAAAATTAAAAAAAAAGTCGAGTTGATCTACATTAGATAGCATTCTCGCTTCCATGTGTAACCATGTCATATATTCCTTGATTCCATAAATCCGTTTTTGAGCAGCGTCATCTGCACATTAAAACATTACATAACACTTGTAAAATGTGGAAATTCGTTTAAATATCAAGAAATATTTCAATAAAGTGTATTTACCATAGGCATTACATATGATACTTACAGAATCAAAATAAAAAACTATTACATTTTTTAAATCAAATTGACAATCTTATTTTAGCAAATGTTCAAAAACTCCTTCTTGGCAAATAAAAAAGTGTATTGTGAAAATTTTCAGGATCTTGGATCTTATTTTTTTGTCACTGGAGTTTACGATTTTGCTTGATGTAATTAGGAAAGTCAATAACGTTTTTTTTTTTTGAATATGCGTTTTACGTAACTCGGCAGAATAAATTAAAAGCTCTCGCTCGTTTCTGCTGATCGTAGCGACCAACCATTGAATCCACCTCGGTGGATATATATTATTTAGATTGTTTCGATGTCTGTCAGCAATAACGAGGAAAAGCACCATCCTGCTTAAATGTATGCAACGTCAAAATAAAATTAATAATCATTTATCTTAATAATTTGAGATTCATAGAATCGATAGTGTGCACAATTATTCTACGAATCCAGGTTCAGATGAGCATTTATTAATACTCTTAATATAAATTGATATTACATATGGATGACACGTACTTCTTAAAAGTGATGCTGTTCAGAAATTCATCCATGGAGTCAAAGAAATTGTAACATGGGTCAATATCGAAAATGTTGTAAATGATGTTAACTCGACCTACTTCGCTGTTTGAAATGTTCGAGATGATAATACCCGTAACATCATCTTTAAATATATCAAAATAATTGTTCATTCAAGTTGTATTTTATCATATTTAATGTCTCTCGCCAAATACCTCTGTATCTCATCTAGTTCAAAAGTTAACAGGCAGAATGAGGGCCATTTACGTCCTTATTGTTTACTAAATAGAATTCTTAAATAGTAAATAAGGATTATTTTTCTATGATGTTAATTACATGCATATTTAGCGTGTTGCATAAGTGATGTTAACAATTTACTTTTAGTATTTAGTGTGTAATAAATAAATAATATACATAATAATAATTAATTAGTAAGATATTATTACTGATATATTATCAGTTATCGCAATTGATTGATGCAGTAACATATTGAGGCTAGTTTTTTAACAAATTTCATGACTAGTACAATTTTCAATTATTCATCATCCTAAACATTTAAAAGATTAAGCCGACGAATGGATTCTAACGGGCTATTGCACTATTAAAGTAAATTGTACTGAAACAAATTAAAATAAATATTGTTCAATGAATAGCTCTTTGTAGTTTGATTTGTCCTAAAAACAAACTCTTAATTCCAAATTCGTGTATGTTATATATAATTAATGATATGAATTATCGACTTAAAATTACCAACGTACTTTTATTAAAAAGAAAGTATGTAAAAGGCGTTTTGATAGTATTGTTTGGACCAAGTGAACATATTTTGCACGTATTTGGTTCAAACCATACAATACTACCACGTATAGAACTAAATTGTTATATTAAACCTTTTTTTATTTTTTGACGGTGACTTAACTTATATTTTATTTTGTAGGTATCTTAAAGACACATGGAATAAATCAGAAAGAGCAATCAAATGTTTGGAATATAACAAAACATTTGACGATTCACATAAATCAAATAAAACTTCCTATTACCACGGAGAGAAGAAGTACGTTTGTGATATATGTGGAAATAAATATATGTTTCAAAGTAAATTAGATGAACATATAGAGATGGCAAATTGTGACAATAAATATTGCGATCTTTGCAACAAGGTCTTTTCAAATCTTAGATGTTTAAAAGCTCACATTAAGAATGTTCACACAAAGAGTAGTAAATATGTTTGTAATAAATGTGACAAAAGTTACTACGACAAAAACGTGTTCGATAAACATGAACGAACTTGCCACCAAAGAGTAAAACTTGTATGTGAATATTGCAAGAAACAGTATAAAAACAATTTTGCTTATAAATCACACATCAAGACTCATGACCCAAATTATAAGAACACTACTTCTTACTCTTGTTTCATATGTTCGCAGGTATATACTCACAGAAAGTCATTCATGCGTCATTTAAATTATCACAAAGGGGAAGTTAATGAAATGTGTGATATTTGTGGAAAAATTGTTACGTCAAAATCCAGCTTAAGAAATCACATGAGAACACACTTTGGAGAAAAGCCAATAAAATGTGACATTTGCGAAAAATGTTTTACAACATCTCAGTTATTAAAAACCCATTATAGAACGCATACAAAGGAAAAACCATTTTCATGCACAGTTTGTAATAAGAGTTTTTCACAGAAATCAACTCTAAATGTGCATATGCGTTACCATACAGGGGAAAAACCATTCAGTTGTTTGGCTTGCTCCAAATGTTTTGTCACTAAAACAGTATTAAAAAATCATAAATGTTGAAAATAGAAAATGTAAGAGGGAAAGAACAATGTCCGTATAAACTGTACTGTTAGAAAGCTACTCAAAGCTCTTCGTAATATAAGCAAGAGATATTTTTTGAAATGGGCTTGGAATCCAGTTCAAAAGATCATTTAAGATGCATAATATATCCAAATATACTTTAAACTATAACATTTTTGTTCTGAAGATGGTAGTGTGTTTTGGACCAAATATGTCAAAAAGGTTTTATGTTTAATACTTAAAAAATGCTTCTCCACTTTTATTATTATTTTAAATTATTACTTTTAAACCAGTTGAAAGAGGAAGAAGAATCTGGCGAAGTGATATAACATAGGAAAAAAATAAGTTGATTCGAATGAAAAACTACTATCATATAACCAAAATGGGCTTTAACGACTGACAAATTAAAAAGAAAGTCGAGTTGGTCCATATTCGATAGCATTTCCGCTTCCACGTGTAACCATGTCATATATTCCTTGATTTCATAGATCAATTTTACAGCAGTATCATCTGCACATTAAAACATTATATACCACTTGTAAAATATGGAAATCCGTTTAAATATCAAGAAATATTTCAATAGACATGTGTTTACTTACCATAGACATTACATATGATACTTACAAAATGAAAATAAAAAATTATTTAATTTTTTAATTCAAATTGACAAGATTATTTTAACAAATGTTCAAAATATCCTTCTTCTTGGCAAATAAAAAGTGTATTGTGAAAATTTTCAGTATTTCTTTTTTGAGTCACTGGAGTTTACGATTTTGCTTGAAGTAATTAGGAAAGTCAATAATGTTTTCTTTATTATGCGTTTTACGTAACTCGGTAGAATGAATCAAGAGCTTTCTTGTCTGGTAATCGTAGTGACCAACCATTCAATACACCTCGTTGGATATATATTTAGATTTTTTCGACGCCTATCAGCAATAAGGAGGAAGAGAACCATCTTGCTGGAATGTATGTAATCGAAATCAAATTCATAATCATTTTCGTTAGTAATTTGAAATTCATAGAATCAATAGTGTGCACAGTTATTCTATGAATTCAGATTCAGATGACCATTTATTAATACTCTTAATATAAACTGACATTACATATGAATAACACGTACTTCTTAAAAGTGATGCTGTTCAGAAATTCTTCCATGGAATCAAAGAAACCGTAACATTGGTCAATATTGAAAAATGTTGTAAATGATGGTCAACTCGACCTACTTCGCTGTTTGAAATGTTCGAGATGATAAGACCCGTACCGTCATCTTTGAATGTATTAAAATAATTTTTCGTTCAAAAGTTAGTATTTTATCATATTTAATGTATCTCGCCAAATACCTCTATATCTTATCTGGTTCAAAAGTTAAGAGGTAGAATGTGGGTCATTTACGCCCTCATTGTATACTAAATAGAACTCTTAAATAGTAAATAAGGACAATTTTTCTATGATGTTAATTACATGCATTTAGCGTGTTGCATAAGTGATGTTAATACTGTTTACTTTTTGTTTTTAGTGTATAATAAATAAATAATGTACATAATAATAATTAATTAGTAAGTTATTATTACTGATGTATTAAGCAGTTATCGCAATTGATTGATACAGTAACATATTGAGGATAGTTTTTTACAAATTTCGTGACTGTAGTACAATTTTCATTTATTCATAATCCTAAACATTAAGAGATGTAAGTCGACGAATGGATTCTAACGGGTTATTACACTATTAAATTAAATTGTACTGCAAGAAATTAAAATAAATGTAGTTCAACGAATAACTCTTTGTAGTTTGATTTGTCCTAAAAACAAACTCTTAATTCCAAATTCGTCTATGTTATAATTAATGGTATAAATTATCGATTTAAAATTACCGATGAACTTTTATTAAAGAAAAAATATGTAAAAGGTACGAATACGTTTTGATAGTATTGTTTGGACCAAGTGAACATATTTTGCACGTATTTGGTTCAAACTATACAATACTACCACACATAGAACTAAATTGTTATATTATACCATTTTTATTTTTTGACGACGATTTAACTTACATTTTATTTTGTAGGTATCTTAAAGAGACATGGAATAAATCAGAAAGAGCATTCAAATGTTTGGAATGTAACAAAACATTTGACGCTTCACATAAATTAAAAAAACATTCCTATTACCACGGAGAGAAGAAGTACGTTTGTGATATATGTGGAAATAAATATATGTTTCAAAGTAAATTAGATGAACATAAAGAAATGGCAAATTGTAAAGACAATACATATTGCGATCTTTGCAACAAGATCTTTTCAAATCTTAGATGTTTAAAAGCCCACGTTAAGAATATTCACACAAATAGTAGGAAATATGTTTGTAATAAATGTGACAAAAGTTACTACGACAAAAACCTGTTCGAAAAACATGAACGAACTAGCCACCAAGGAGTAAGACTTGTATGTGAATATTGCAAGAAACAGTATAAAAACGATTTTGCTTATAAATCACACATCAAAACTCATGACCCAAATTATAAGAACACTACTTCTTACTCTTGTTTCATATGTTCGCAGGTATATACTCACAGAGCGTCATTCAGGCGTCATTTAAATTATCACAAAGGGGAGGTTAATGAAATGTGTGATATTTGTGGAAAAATTGTTACGTCAAAATCCAGCTTAAGAAATCACATGAGAACACACTTTGGCGAAAAGCCAATAAAATGTGACATATGCGAAAAATGCTTTACGACATCTCAGTTATTAAAAACCCATTATAGAACGCATACAAAGGAAAAACCATTTACATGCATAATTTGTAGTAAGAGTTTTTCACAGAAATCAACTCTAAATGTGCATATGCGTTACCACACAGGGGAAAAACCATTTAGTTGTTTGGCTTGCTCCAAATGTTTTGTCACTAAAACAGTATTAAAAAATCATAAATGTTGAGAATAGAAAAAGTAAGAAGAAAAAGATATATCCGTATAAACCCTACTATTAGAAAGTTACTCAAAGCTCTCCGTAGTATAAGCAAGAGATATTTTTTAAATTGGGCTTGAAATCCAGTTCAAAAGATCATTTAAGATGCATAATATATCCAAAAGTACTTTAAACAAAAACGTTTTTGTTCTGAAGATGGTAGTGTGTTTTGGACCAAATATGTCAAAAAATGTTTTTTGCATAATACTTAAAAATTGTTTCCCCAGTTTTGTTTTCATTTTAAACTATAACTTTTAAACCAGTTGGGGGAGGTAGAAGAATCTGGCGAAGTGATGTAACATAGCAAAAAAAATAACTTGATTTGAATGAAATATATATGTCATATAGCCAAAATAGGCTTTAACGACTGACAAATTAAAAAAGAAATCGAGTTAGTCCACATTCGATAGCATTTCCACTTCCACGTGTAACCATATCATATATTCCTTGATTGCATAGATCAATTTTTGAGCAGCATCATTTGCACTTTAAAACATTACATAAGACTTGCAAAATATGGAAATCCGTTTAAATTTCAAGAAACATTTCAATAGGATATATATTTAGACTTTTTTCGACACCTATCAGCAATAACGAGGACGAGGACCATCTTGCTGGAATGTATGTAATCGAAATCAAATAGTGTGCACAGTTATTCTATAAATTCAGATTCAGATGAGCATTTATTAATACTCTTAATATAAATTGATATTACATATGAATAATACGTACTTCTTAAAAGTGATGCTGTTCAAAAATTCTTCCATGGAATCAGAGAAACCGTAACATTGGTCAATATCGAAAAATATTGTAAATGTGAGTGAGTGATAAGTGTATTCCTCTGGTGGTCAGTGCTACTACCAATCAGACATCACTGATGTTTTAGTGATTGATAGCGACCTGCAAAGCAGGTATCAAGAGCCTCGACCTCTAACACTGGTGGGATAAATTATATATTAAATAAGATTTGCAGGAAACAACTACTCTGCGGACAAAAGCCCCGATCTGCATTGAATTAAACCTGCATATCTTGTTTGGTACCTAAGATCATTTGTCAATGCCTTACTAGACATAGACCGGTTTCGAACTTTTTATGTTCTCGTCAGTATGCCATATGTAATTGAAAAGACAAATAATAATAGCAAACCGGGCTAGCCTAAAGCAGACATAGTATAGTTTAGCCCACCAGGGTTAGAGGTCGAAGTTCTTAGTATATGCTTTGCAAGCCCTATCAATCACTAAAGCATCAGTGACGTCTGACTGTTAGTAGCACTGACCACCAGAGGGATACACGTATCACTCACTATGTCTGTTTTGCTTAGTGTGCTTTAGGCTAGCCTAGTTTGCTATTATTATTTGTCTTTTTCATTACCTATGGCATACTGACGAGAACATAAAAAATTCGAAACCGGTCTATGTCTAGTGAGGAATTCACAAATGATCATAGCTACCAAACAAGATTTGCAGGTTTAATTCAATGCAAGTCGGGGCTTTTTTCCGCTGAGTAGTTGTTTCTTGCAAATCTTATTTAGTTGTAAATTATGTTCAGTTGGACCTACTTCGCTGTTTGATATGTTCGAGATGATAAGACCCGTACCGTCATCTTTGAATATATCAAAACAATTTTTCATTCAAAAGGTAGTATCTTATCACATTTAATGTTTCTCGCCAAATACCTCTATATCTCATCTGGTTCAAAAGTTAATAGGGTCATTTACGCCCTCATTGTATACTAAGTAGAACTCTTAAATAGTAAATAACTATTTTTCTATGATGTTAATTACATGCATATTTAGCGAGTTGCATTAGTGATGTTAATACTGTTTACTTTTAGTTTTTAGTGTATAATAAATAAATAATGTACATAATAATAATTAATTAGTAAGTTATTATTACTGATGTATTAAACAGTTATCGCAATTAATCGATAAGTAACATATTGAGGCTAGTTTTTTTTACAAATTTCATGACTGTAGTACAATTTTCATTTATTCATAATCCTAAACATTTAAAAGATGTAAGTTGATGAATGGATTCTAACGGGTTATTGCAGTATTAAATTGAGTTGTACTGAAAAAAAAATTAAAATAAATGTGATTCGACGAATAGTTCTTTGTAGTTTGATTTGTCCTAAAAACAAACTCTTAGTAATTTTAAATTCGTTTATATTAAAATTATTAGAGGTATGAATTATCGATTTAAGATTACAGATGAACTTTTATTAAAAACAAAATATGTAAAAGGTACGAATTCGTTTTGATAGTATTAATTTGGACCAGGAGAACACATTTTGCATGTATTTGGTTCAATCCGTACCATACTACCACATATAGAAATAAATTGTTATATTATACCATTTTTATTTTATGACGACGATGTAACTTACATTTTATTTTGTAGGTATCTTAAAGAGACATGGAATAAATTAGAAAGAGCATTCAAATGTTTGGAATGTAACAAAACATTTGACGCTTCACATAAATTAAAATTACATTCCTATTACCACGGAGAGAAGAAGTACGTTTGTGATATATGTGGTAATAAATATATGTATCAAACTAAATTAGATGAACATAAAAAAACGGCAAATTGTAAGGATAATACATATTGTGATCTTTGCAACAAGGTCTTTTCACATCCTAAATGTTTAAAAGTTCACGTTAAGAATATTCACACAAATAATAGGAAATATGTTTGTAATAAATGTGACAAAAGTTACTACGACAAAAACATGTTCGATAAACATGAACGAACTAGCCACCAAGGAGTAAGACTTACATGTGAATATTGCAAGAAACAGTATAAAACCGATTTTGCTTATAAATCACACATCAAGTCTCACGACCCAAATTATAAGAAAACCACACCTTACTCTTGTTTGATATGTTCGCAGGCATATACTCATAGAACGTCGTTAACGCATCATTTAAAATATCACAAAGGGGAAGTTAATGAAATATTTGTGTGTGATATTTGTGGAAAAATTGTTGCGTCAAAATCCAGCTTAAGAAACCATATGAGAACACACTTTGGCGAAAAACCAATTAAATGTGACATTTGCGAAAAATGTTTTACAACATCTCAGTTATTAAAAACCCATTATAGAACGCATACAAAAGAAAAACCATTTTCATGCACAGTTTGTAATAAGAGTTTTTCACAGAAATCAACTCTAAATGTGCATATTCGTTACCATACAGGGGAAAAACCATTTAGTTGTTTGGCTTGCTCCAAACGTTTTGTCACTAAAACAGTATTAAAAAATCATAAATGTTGAAAATAGAAAAGTAAGAAAAAAAGAGAAACATTCCCGTATAAGAAGAGACCTCCTAACTCCCTAGTGGAGAAATTATTTAAAATTGACGGCGCGCAGTGCAGTGATTAACTCTGTTCCGTTTTGCAATTACGAAAACAATGTAATTTTATTTGTTATTACCTAGTATAGATAAAAATTTAATAAGAAATCCGTAATTTTAATATTTATAAATTTCATTTATATAGTAGATTTTTTTTGTATCCCATCATGAAACAAACCAGTTATATTTATTTTAATTTTGCATGTATATATATATATATATATATATATATATATATATATATATATATATATATATATATATATATATATATATATATATATATATATATATATATATTTTTTTATATATATATCATATAACATAAGTTGATGGAATATTTAGTTGCTGATTTTTTACGTTTTTTAAAAGAATTTTGCATGATTCGAATATAACACAAGAATATTTTGTTTTCAAGGATAGGACCTTATGGATTACTGACATTAAAGTATGATGTGCACGTTACATACAGTGTGCCCTACGTAAACTGAAACCACCACTATGAAGTTTTTATTTATCCTCCATTAATAAGTTTCTTTTGTAACATGTAAAATATGAAAATTTGTTAACAGAAGTCCAAAAATAAAAGGAATCACTTTTTCGCCCAAACCTTGAGAAGATTTGATTTCCAAAATTTCAGGAATCTAGTATCCTTGACTTTCTAGACGCATCTTGAGTCGTTTTTCAGGATCATTGAGGGTCAACCGATCAACGTGTGTTTGATCTCAATTTAAAGATCGACACATGCTTCATACCTATTTGGCTCATTTTCTTGATTTCCGCCACATTTAAATGTGGTTTACAACAAATAGACTCATTTAGTGAAATATTATTTTTTCCTGTTTTGTGTCAAAAAATTGTCAATAATTGTCAATTGTCTGGATATTGAGGGAGATATTTTCATTTGAATAATCAGATGCATTATTCGGTTGAGCAGGCCAGAGTGACGTCAGCAGGTCCATTAGTTAAGTTCGCCCGCAAAAAAAAACAGTGGAATAGGTATGTATACGGCGGACACATTTAAGGTGACCATGATATTTTTAAACAGTTTAATTACGGTATTCTGTGCCATTAACAAACAGCGTGTGATATAAATTACATAACAGCAGATTCCTCTAATTTGCCGGAATTGGAAGCTAATACCATTTGCCTTTATCATTTTAAAAATTCTGTTCGAGGAATAACACTACGCAACCGTTTTCGGTTTTTCTAACAATCAAAGATATACATATGAATAACACCAGATCTTAATTTAATTAGCACATTTTTTCATTAACTTGAAATATACGTAATTGTCTATGTATTTTTGAAGTCAAAAATAATTTAAAATTATCTCTTTCCTATTTAAAATTCAAGAAAACTTGCGTTAAAATGATCCTCACAACAATATTTAGTCATTTTGCTGCCTATAAGATCGAATCTACGCATAGCTTTTTGCCACAACTAGATTGAAACTTTTCATTCCAGTCCATGATGTTTGTTCGTATTGTTCTTAATAATATATTTATTTATTGTCCATGTTTAAGTTTTTAAAAAATATATACCCTTACAGGAAAAGCTAATTTAAATAGTTCTGAGAGGATGTGTCAAAATACATGAAAAGTCGACTAATTAAAACTTGGTTTTCTCCTTTCCGCCGACCTTACTCCAACTAATTTAAAAATAAATAAATATTTTATCTGGCGTTGTTACAGTAGTATTTTTGCACTTGAGAATTGGGAACTACACAGTATTTATAGTTTTTTTTATTGTTCATTTTACAGTATTACCACTAAAAAAAATAGTAAACAAAAATACGAAAACAGCCGCTAAACACTATATTAAACTTTGATAAACTACTCAACTATGTGCCCGTCTTCTGTCTTTCAGTCTACACTGGATAACAGCTGTATGGTACATGGGACCTGATGACGTTACGTTCGACAACGGAGAATTATTCAGTTCGCTAAGTTTTAACATAGTAAACACAGTACAAATTCTCAAAATATGCAATATAAAAATTGCTAAATGGGCCTATTACTAAATCGGATTGGTGATGTGAAGAGCAGTGGCACATGGTTGCACCCAAGCCACCTGGGCTCAAAACCTGGTATAACCAACTCCAAGTTTAAATGGATCAGCGGACCGGCTGCCACTAGTGAAATTCCAATCGGAGACGTGTACATATAGATTTCCACGTATTCATTTCGTTCTGGAATGTATTTGTGAGTGATGAAATAGATGTGTTCTATAATCTACAGACTGTGATAAGAAAACAGTGTTACCAATGGCGTTGGGACCAAATCTAGTCTTTTTTTGCTGTAAATGACTTCTTTTCAAATGAGCTGCATAAATTAATGGCTGATGCGAAGATAGAGTGGTTGATGAGAATAAGAGCACCCCTTCATGGAACGACAATCGACAATCTCCAAAAGTCCATCCTTTGTTTATTATTCATTACAGTAATTTGAGGACTTATTTTGGCTTCAACTAAAATCTTGTACCAAGCTGCTCTCGTCAAAATAAAATCATCATAGCTACTATCTGTTGATACATACGTAGGCAAAACTTTTTAATATCTATAACTTTCGTTCCTAGGTCAAGAGTAATTGGGATATACATATCTTGATCTATCAGAGTCGAGTTGATGTTCACTGACAACTCTTGTGTTCCTGTTGATATTAATTTCTTTCGTTCTTCTGGGGACCTGAATAAACAATTCTTTGTTCGTTTTACTTGTTGTTATTTGTACTTGAGTTTTTGTTAATCATTTTAAATACGCATATAAGCGCTTTAAATCGTCGAGTTCTGATAGTAATCAAAAAATAGTAAATATATATAAAATGTATATTTATTGTGGAGTATTTTATTTTTGATCAAAGTTGCGTTAATCGGCCGTCTAGAATTCACATGTTTAAGCTACTTGAAGGCCAAGAAGCCTCCATAAGAAAGTTGATATGATGGTCTGAGTAGACCACCGGGTCGAGTCTCAACTTTACTGAGGTTTTTTGTAGATTAGCTGTATTTTTTAGTTTTTTTATTTTTTTCTATGCTGGACAGTCCTCCCGTGGACTCCGACACCTCACTGGAGTAGCGCCGACGGATTAACTACAGCCACTCCATATCCTGCAGGGTTAGTGACTGTAAATACCATAACCGTTTTCATATATCTGATCCTTGACAAATCAATATAATCTTCAGTTCCGCAGCGTCGCACTATGGGGTATTTATATCAAAAAGTTGATCAAAATTCGGTTTTACCAAAAACGCATCGAAGCGAAACAAATTTGTGCCTAAGATAATATAATAGATGACTCACAATGAGCCGCCTTTTTCTCAGCTATCTAGGGTTACCTAGCGCAGCCATTATTACATATTTTTATTCGAATCGAAAGAAAATGGGTTTACAATCAATATTTTTTATTTCATTCAGAATGCCTCGAGCTGGAAAAGTATGTAAAGATAAAAAAAAAGAAAGATATAGAACCCTGAAGATATGAGACGAGCGATACAGGCCGTGAAAGAAAAAAGAATGAGTACACTTATGGCGGCACGCACCTTTAATGTTCCACGAACTATGATACAACGTCGCGCAAAAATGGATAATCTGAGTCCCAAATATGCTACCAAAATCAAGTTAGGTAAGAAACAGTCCTAGTTGACGAGCTTGAAGAAGAATTAGTGAGATGTATTCTTCTAATGGAATCTAAATTTTATGGATTAAGTCGTGGTGAGCTAAAGCGTATGGCTTATAGTTTGGCAGTCCGCAATAAAAAAAAGACGTTCTTTCGGAAACTCACTGTAAGGTGGTAGAGGCTAGCTCGATCTCTTTCTAAAAAGGCATAATAACACTCTGTCTCTAAGGCCAACGGGTATTTCTTTTGCCCGAGTATGTGGTTTTAACAAGGAAAATGTTGATCAGTTTGTTTCAAATTTAGAGGCCGCTTATGACAAGCACAAATATCCATGAAACCGTGTATACACCATAGATGAAACGGGACTAACCGTTGTGCAGGGCAAACTCGCATCAGTGATGGCAAGAGAAAACGGCAAATAGCATCATTAACATCTGCAGAAAGGGGATCCCTAATTACAGTGATAGCATGCATGAACGCTGGAGGAGAGTTTGTCCCACCTACGCTGATATTTCCAAGAAAAAATATGAACGTGCAGCTTATGTGTGATACTCCTCCAGGGGCTATTGGGGAGGTGCACCCAAGTGGATAGGTGCAAGCTAATTTATTCACTTGATGGCTTGAGTATTTTATTAAGGTTACGAAACCATTTGCGGAATCACCCGTCTTGTTGATATTAGACGGACATTATAACCACATTAGAAATCTTAACTTCATTATATGTGCAAGAGAAAACCATATTACTGTTATTTCATTGCCACCCCCATAAACCTCAACCGCTAAATAAAACGTTTATGGGTGCGTTGAAGTGTTACTACAGCGAAGAGATCAGGACACGGATTCGCCATAATAACCACGCATTGTCACCATATGATATTGGGAAACTATTTGGAAAAGCATAGTTGAAGTGTGAAATAGGCGAAATTGCAGGAAACGGTTTTAGAGCTGCCGGAATCTATCCCCTAAATAAAGGAATATTTACTGATACCGATTACATTGCTGCAGAAGTGGAAGCAACGAAAACGTGCAGTGACACACAACTATCGACCACTATGGAACGAAGACGTGGTGTTCAAAGAAATCTGATCTAACAAAACCTGGCTCTTTAAAGAAGACTGATGTCATATTGAAATAAGAGCTAGATGGCTCCTTTGAGGAGCCTGTTCATTCCAATGAAACAGGTCCTGGTTCATTATTAGAATCTGTTTAATCACCAGTTGTGACAGTTTTTTCACCATTGCTGTCTTCTAAAACATTTCTTCATAATCCTGGCAACAGGGATCCAAATACTCAAAAATGTCAAACAACTGTTCCTTTTCAAGCGAAAATATCGATTCAGAGCACTTCTGCGCCAAAAAGCACGATTGTTTTGTCATTTCGTATTTCACCAGTGCCTGTCACAAAAAAAAACCGTCAGTCGCGGAAGAAAGAGTTGCGCTTCAACAGTTGTAACATCCGCCCCATACAAAAACGAGCTACTAAGCAGCACTGCTCTGAAATCGAAAGTTGTTGGTGTCACAAAGAAAATTTTAGCGAATCTGTAAAGGAAAAGGTTATGAAAATGACGTCATCAAAAAATCGGGGGTAAAAAAATAAAACTAACAAAAACAGTGAACATGAAGATGATGACAGTAACCTAGATCTACCTCCAGGAAATCGTGATCTTTATAGCCCCGACGCCAGCCGCATGTGTGACAGAAAATATTCAGAAGATATCACGAGGAACCGTGGACTCAGTGCCTTATGTAGAGGTTATGGGCAAACGTAGAGTGGTCCAGTTCAGAAAATAAACTATATATGCAGTTTTTGTTCATAATATAAAATAATTTATATATATTTTTTTAGTTTCAAATAATTTGTTGTTTGAAAAATAAACTTCTTTTGCATTATTTTGGCCTATTTTTGAGTGTCGAATAAGATATAGAGTCATCTGCAGCTCTTTTTGCTGACTTAAATAATCCTGCGCCCACTCCTACAATTTCATGTTATTTTACGAATCGTAAGACATCCGAGTTTCTGAGTATGTTATATGCCATACTCAATATTTCTCTACCATGCATACACTCCAGGCTTAAAAGACCTCGGCTTCCCTGTTGGCGTGGGAGGTAAACACGAAGAAATGACGATGAATGCTCCTGTGAATATTCGTCATCTTTCTGGTGTGTCTGTCTAATTGGCGCAGTCTGAATTCCATACCAAAATAGCCCCCCGTGTACTCTTCGACCACCTTAACAGCTCTTTGAAGTTCGCGCTCTCCGGAGGCGAGTTTAAGGTCATTCATATTATTATTAATAATATTATTATTTACTGAGCTACTAATGTAAATGAACATATATCTACTATTGTATATATGAACATATAAGCAGACACAAATCAATCAATTATTCATCAAACGACTTTGTGAACTGTCCTCTAGTTTCATTCATTAGTAAAACGTTTTTGCATTTTACAATGTCATCAATGTTACCATAATAGAAAAATGTAACCTGTTAAGTGAGTTTTTCAAACCACAATTTGAGTACCTAATTATATTTTTTTAGAATTTATTGTTTTTAGTGAATTCTTATAAAATCTTTCTAATGTTACTACCATATTCAAATCGACTACACATAATAAATTCCTCGTTAACACTATGTGTGTTTTAGGTGTAGAAACATACGTCAGCTTGATTATTCTGCAGTTTTTCAATGTGAAGTTAAATATAAAACTTATAATTGTGAAATGTGCCCTAAAACATTTTCATCTTTACCTAATCTAAAAAGGCATAGAAGAACTCACGAAGAAAAAACGTTTGGTTGTGACTTATGCAGTAAAAGATTTCACCAAAAATATAATTTAGAATACCACAAAAAATTTAAGCACTATAGAGAGTTTTCTTGTAAATGTGACTATTGTGATCAAGTATGTCTAAATAAACAAGGGCTGAAACTCCACATTGATAACGTACATTTAAATAAGTACAAGTTCTGTTGCAGTAAGTGCAAGAAGGGTTATAATTCTAAAGGCGAGCTCGACAAGCACTGCAAATTTGATCATGAAGGAGTTCGATATTCGTGCGAATTTTGCGAAAAAGTTTTCAAAGATAAGAATCACTTCAAGATACATGTTAAAAGCCACGATCCAACTTATAATAAACCAGAATTCACTTGTTCGATTTGTACAAAAGTTCTTTCATTAAAATCGTACGATCGACACATGAAAATGCATAATGGAGAAAACGATTCGAATATTATTTGTGACATTTGTGGGATGGTGGTTTCAAGCAAAAGTCATTTGACCAATCACAGAAGAACTCATACAGGAGAGAAACCGTATGAGTGTGACTTTTGCGAAAAGCGCTTTGCTAGAAATGAAACTCTAGCAGACCATAGAAGAGTGCATACAAAAGAAAGACCATATATTTGCAGTATTTGTAACAAAGCTTTTACACAAAAATCGGCTTTAAATGTGCATACAAGAATTCATACAGGAATAAGACCACATTACTGTTTTTTGTGTTCGAAAAAATTTAATACTAAGAGTTTACTGAAACATCATAGATGCAGCGGACCGAAATAAGAAAATTAACATAAATTGAGTGTTGCCTGGTAAATCATCTAAAATTTATTTATTATAAAGAACTATATATAAAATACATATGTAAATTAATGCGGTGCATTTTAGAAAACTATTATATTTTTATTAAAGCGTATTGGTGGAAGTATGATCAATTTTTTCTCCATTATCTGTTGGTCGATCACCAACATTTGTATCGCTGTGGTCAAAATAGTATTTCGAAATTGTGTATATAATATAAAGTAAAATATTATAAGTGAATATTTTACAGATTAATTATTGTCTATAATGTTTTCTTTCATTAAGTATTAGACTACTATCTTACAAATTATTTTAAAAATGTCGTTAAATAAACTTCTGAGCCAAAAGTAGAGGTTTGTTTTTTGAAGAAATAATGTTGTCTATCAACAAAGCGCATCTCCAAAAGAAATGCAAATGTGAAAATTAAATTATTAATGTAAAATATTTTAGATTGAAATATAAACATTTGATCACAGTTTTAAATAGCAGATTCTTTATGTTTCCTTCAAGTGTTATTATTTTCTTAATTTTTGCAAAATCTCTTTTAATAATTTAGTTGTATTCCACGCATGTTCCCAAATTTTTTAATTGAATCGAAACTGGTAGCGTTAATTAACACATAACACTTTTTTAAACGTTTTCGTAATATTCTTAGAAGTTATGGTTTACCATGCATTCTGTTTGTCCATTCAAAACTTAACTCAAGTACCTGTGTGTGAGCAGTTGGACTTAATATTTTGTTCAAAGAACAAACGAAATGTCAGAATATTTAAAAGTTTATTATCGTAAGAAAACTTGTTATGAATTATTTTAAGGGTATGGTAAATCAAATTCGAATGTTTCTATATGGATTTAAAATACCAATTTACAGGATAGAGGAAAGTTTTAAATTTAGCACTTGTGAAATTTTGAGCTGAAGAAAATGAGTTTTTGGAAGTGATCAAAAAAATTACATATTCGTTTTTTTCGCTCGTTTGTTTTTGGCAATATCTTAATATATTTTGAACATAATAAGCACTTTTATAGATATATCTCTAGCATATTCAGTTAACTCTATTAAAACACTAGAAATGAGATGAGGAAAATATAAAAGTAGATGAGAAAACCGAAAAACAAAAAACACTTCTAGATAAAAATAGGCACACCTTCGTAAAGAATATAAAAAGTTGTATAATGTGCACATCTGATATAATATATTTTCAGTAACAAAATAAGTGAAAAAACGAATACCAAAAAAATGTTTTCTAGCGATAACCTTCCCAATCGTTTGCAGGTATTAAGGTCTGATGTACCGCTACTGCAAAATTTATTTGCTCTTCTTACAATACATCCCTATGTAAGCGCTTGAATTGAAATTACTGTAATTATCGCAATTTGAAGAGGAAAAATTATAATGATTCTTTTTATATAAAAATTTAAATGTATACCAATAATTAATAAACATGAAATTATGTATTAATTTTCGTGTATTGCATGGATTACATATGTGTTTTATCTGAAATTCTTTTATTTTATTGATACATTTGTTAGTTTTATGAAAATTTTCATATTTTACTAAAATATTTCTGTTAATTTTATAGTTATCTGAATAAAATAGTTCATTAATTAGTCCTTGATTTCTCATTTATTTAATTTATGTTTAGGGGAAAAAAAAATGCTAATTTGTTAATAAATTAATATAGCAGTTACAAACGAGTGAAAGTTTATACGGTCAAAGAATACATCCAAAGAAAAATATTGTGCCGTATACCCCAACCAACGCAGCTATGGACACCGATGTTTCGGAATTATTGTTTTTCATCAGCGCAGTGTAGCTAAAGAAATATAATCTAGAATGGAATAGATCTGAAACAAGAATTACGAAATAGATGGTAGTATTTGCACAGTACTCCGTTTGTACCATCATGTCCAATGTGCCATATTTAGGGCCTTAATCAGAGCAGTCGGTACATAGAGCCCTATGTGCACTGCCCGTTTTCACCTTTCCACATTTATTTAGCTACATTCCGCTGATTAGGAATAATAATTCCGAAACACCAGTGTTCGTAGCTGTGTTGGTTGTTTTCAATTTGGGGTATACGACATAATATTTTTCTTTGGATGTATTCTTTGACCCCATAAACTATCACACGTTTGTAATTGCTTTTTTTGCCAGCTGGAAACGGGCAGTGCACTTAGGGCTCTATGTGCTGGCTGCTCTGATTGAGGCCGTAAATGTGGCACATTGGACACGATGGTGCAAACGGAGTACTGTGCATTGTACTTTCCATCTATTTTGTAATTTTTGTTCCAGATCTATTCCATTCTAGATCACATTTCTTTTGGGGTATATAGCATAATATTCTTCTTTGATTGTTACATAGCAGTTTTGATTCGAAATGAAAAGACCTAGCCCTTTTTAAATATTTCTTTAGTTTTACTTTTGAACTTTAAATTTCATATTTGTATACCTATAGGAAAATACTTATTGTTAGTTTTACTTAATAATGTGCTACTGTATTTACTCACAGAAACTTTATATTCGTAAAATGTTTTATTTTATGTATTTATAACTTCCTTATATTTAAATATTCTTCTACATTATAATGTGTATTACATTGCTTCTGCGGTGCCATCATCTCATATTATAAATCAAAATAAAATACCTTGCCTATGGTTTTCAGTACCAGTCAAACCACCTGTACCTATTTTTTTTCATTATAATAACAATTTTTCAACAAATTTGTGTTGTTTTAACATTGTTTATTGTTTTATTATATCCTTAAGTAATGCTTCTGGAGATAATTTTTATAATTTCTTACAACAATCTGAATCTTATTCCTCTCAAATTAGCATTTTTGCACATATGAGTTTTTGTCCTGTCAACGACGATGTAGTGACTAGGTTCAGCTCCAGAACCAAAACACATAAATTTTTTCACGGTTTCACAAACAGTTGTCACGATTAAATACCATTTCATTTCCCATGAATGCGATTTGCTGTTGTAAATAATATTAATTATTTGAAAAAAGTTTACCTTTCAGTTTATATTATGTAACAGACATATGTACACATTAAAGATGGTTGGTTTTTGTTACTATCTTTAACTGATAATACTAAATTACGATAATTTAACTTAAATGTATAGATGATAAAATTTGTCGCCTCTAAGTTCTAAGGGATAAACTTTTGTATACAGGTAAGTTTATAGTCAATTAATATGTTGTCTGTATCTGTGATTCACATTATGTTGCAATTTTCCGAGACACCCTGTACATAAATGAATTAATTATAGTATGTTATATGTTCTAGCATTAATAACACAGAAAAAAAAATCGGAATTTTGAAAATAATACCTAATACTGAATTTTTCCGCGAAAAAAAGTAAATTATGCTATACATGATTATTTATATTTATTATTTATTAAAAGATTTTTTTTTAATTGCCACCATAGAAGAAATTGACCATCTTTAGTAACAGGTTTTCAAGTAAAGTGCATTTTCTGTATTTGAAAACAAATTATTATACAGGCTGTCTATTTTATAAGGGTCATGCCAGATATCTGGTTTAATGAGAAACAAAAATGCCTCAATAAAATCTGTTCCATTTTTTATGTGCTATGTGACAGTGAAAACAAATTTTAAATCCGTGGCCTACTTTGTAAGATATAATCAAATACTTATATCTTCCTTATTTGAAAAAAATATGAAAAAAAAAATAAAGATATTAAAGTTAATGGTAATGCTATATGTAACATTTTCTATCCCTAGAGCTATGAGTTTTCGAGATATTAGCCTTTTTATAAATGTTGAGATGTGCATGATCTTACAGAAATAGCACTAGTAAAAAAAATTATTTATCAAGATAAAAATATACAAATGTAAGAAGGAGGAACTAAATCAATATTATATATATTGATGATTAAAAATATACTATACTCGTAATAATAAGTTTTGTTAAAGAAAATATCTGATGTGGCCAGCACATAATTCTCTTATAACAGTATATATTATGCTGATCTTAAAAAATAATATTATTTAATTCATCACTTATCTCAATTAAATTTTAATAGCGTACCTTGAAATGTTTCATTAAAATTTTTAAATAATTAATTATCAGCGTCATTCGATACTGTCAATAATAATTCATATCATATATTTTAATAATTTTTTGTTATTGACATTGACATTTTTGTAACTAAATCAGACCTATCGAACGTCAAACTGTTAAATTTATCCTAACTCCATTTTATGAGACCAAATGTGTAAAATATTTCAGTTTATATCAGCTTTATTTAAGTACTTAGTAAATATATTTCATTGGCTTGATATAGTAGACCTGATTTATAATATTTCATCAAGAATATATTTTTTTGTAGTCAAATACAAAAATTTTTGGGTCCCGTGGATCTCTTTTCAGCTAGCCAACTTTGCTCATCACCGAATTTATCATTGTATTTGGCATTTAGAACATGTGTACCAAATTTGAAAGCTTTATCTCAAAAACCGTGACTGCTACAGATATGCAGACAGACTTTTTTCGATAAAGTTATGTTTTTTTCATTATAATTCGTCGATATTCGTCCAGAAATGCAATAAAAATTTTTAATTTTTTTTCCCCGAAAATGTACCTTTCTTCCTTCTTTCATTCATTGTGTGTGTATCTTCTGATGGTACCACATTCACCAAATTTAATGTGTCACCTAAATTGTTGTTGACAATCTTAACTGCAAAATTTGGGAAGTCTCCCATTAGTATTGTTTGAGTTATCGCGGATACACACATACACACACACATACATACACATCCACACACACACGCACACCGACAGACATCATTCGGAAAATAGTCAGAATGGATTCAGGAGGGTTCCAAACGTATAACTCAATCAAAATCTCGAGGTCGAAAAAAATCACGATTACTATACTATATTAGGTATAAGAAAGTAAAAATTATTAAAATATATGACATGAATTATTATTGACAATAGTGAATGACGCTGATAATTAATTATTTAAAAATATTAATGAAACCTTTCAAGGTCGGCTATTAAAATTTAATTGAGGTAAGTGAAGAATTATTAAATAGAATGATTTTTTTATATCAGGATGATATACAAGGTGTTCATTAAGTATGTACAATAATTTTAACATACGATTACTTGAGTGATTTTAAGACAAAAAGTTCATATAAACATGAGTCCGCAAATGCTTCGTATTCAAGATACAGGGAATTAAACTGTTTTAAAAAATTTTGTTTTTCATAAATATCTTAAATATCCGTACCCAAATTTGTTGTAATTTGGCAATGTTATTTGTAGTGTTAAGGGGCTAATTAAGCTCTAACTTGATAAAACTTATTAAGTCCAGTGGCGTCCCGGGCCCCGTCAGCGCCAAATACGTTTTCATTTATTTTTAAATTAATTTGTCTATGTGAAAAAATGTACGCCCTGACTATTTGTATTATATAACTATATATATATAATATATATATTAAATATACAATTTAATAGCTTAATAAATTGACAACAGCTGTCATTTTGTTGTCAAATTTAATTTTTCTTCGTTTGGGCGTCCAGGCCTTAACCTTTTAATTTCCTACGTTTCTGCCCGTGTTTCTTGTTTCTTGTGTGTGCAGGGATATGCAATTAAATGAATTTAATTTTTTGTCTCGAAAACTAAGCAAGATCCGAATAAAATTCAACAGACATAAAAGTTGTATTTTTGTTGCTTAACCCAAAAAAATATATAAAAATTACAAAATAGTCAGTGGCGTACATTTTTTTGTCAAAAATATTCGTTAATGTGCCGTTCGGGACGCCACTGGACTTAATAAGTTTTATCACGTTAGTGCTTAATTAGCCCCTTAACACTACAAATAATGTTGCCAAATTACAACAAATTTGGGTAACAGATATTTAAGATATTTACGAAAAACCAAATTTTTTAAAAAAAGTTTAACGCCGTGTATCTTGAATACGAAGCATTTGCGGACCCATGTTTATATGAACTTTTTGTCTTAAAATCACTCAAATAATCGTATGTTAAATTTATTGTACATACTTAACGAACACCCTGTATACTGGTATAAGAAAGTTGTGCAATCCACATCAGATATTTTCTATATATATAAAGCTTGCTTTTACTGCTAACCCTGAATACATAAATTAATATTTTAGTACTTATTTAGAGGTATTGGAGAAGCGGAATGTTATACAAATAAAAACTTTCCATTAATCGCTTTTTTAAAATTTTGTACTTCAACCATTGACACCTTGTAAATAAGACAAAATTTGAACCGGTATTTAGGACCTTTTAATAGAGGCAAATCTGGTAATGATACAAATTTTATCATAAATCATTAAACAATGACATTTTCACTTCATACGTGAACCACCCTGTACACTATAATTCAAATTGTGAACACGTGGCTAAAGGTTTTAAGAAAAATGGGCATTTTTAATATAGACAGATTTGATTTATGAATCAATAAATGACCATGTTGTGGGCTGTAGGGTTTTGAGAGCTGAATTCTCTCATTGGTTTTCATATATTCAAATCAAAAACCTGGTCTACTACAGTCAAGAAATAATACCAAAATCAAAAAATTATATTAAGCATTTGTTTTTGTCAAAATTCATTATAAAAGTTGTTCAGAATCACTTCAAGGTTGGGAAATTGATATTTTGTCTTACTTTGGAGAAGGTAGACGCAAAGTTGCCACAATAGTAATTAATTTCTTTCGATACTTACATTACACAAATTTTTTTGACAAAAAAATGCTTTCCAGGCGATATAAACTGTTTATGACTGTCGAAGAAATGAATATAATCTTATAAAAATATGTATCTTACTGTACTAATTCGGTAAACTTTTTTATAGGAAGTTAGAGAATTACATACAGAATTACATATCGAAAGAAGGCGATGGAAATTTTAGATGTGAAACTTGTGGCAAAATATGGAAAACCTATGCTCGATTAAGGAAGCATTTGTTTGTACACAAAGAAAAGAATTATTCATGTGATATTTGTGGAAAAGAATACCAAACGCAACAAAGAGTGAATTATCACAAAAGAATGAAACATTTAAATGAATTTTCTTGCAAGTGCAGCATTTGTGGGAAAATATATGACCATAAATATATATTAAACGTCCATATGAATAGTGTTCATTTAAAAAAACTTTAATTTTCATTGTAAAGAATGTGGACAAAGTTTCTACAGCAAGACAGGTCTTCATAAGCACGATATAGCACAACATAAAGGAAAAGTAATTGGGTATATTTGCGAAATCTGCAAAAAGCCCTACAAAGATTACACTTGCTTTAAAGAACACGTACAAAGTCATGATCCAGAATTTAAAACAAATTTATTGGAATGTCATAAATGTCCCAAAACTTTTTCAAGGAGAACTGCATTAAGAGCACATATTTCCCTAAAACACGTGAGAAAATTGGAAGCGCATGTATGTGATATTTGTGGAAAAAGTATTTCTAGCCAGACTTCTTTAAACAATCATATCAGAACCCATACTGGAGAGAAACCTTACAATTGTGATATCTGTGAAAAGAAGTTTTCATCAAAACCACTTCTGCGTATTCATACCAGGGTTCACACTAAGGAAAAACGGTTTGTGTGCCAAATTTGTAATAAACGTTTCACTCAGAAGGGAACACTGACTATCCATATGCGCAGCCATTCAGGAGAAAGACCGTATAACTGCGTAATATGTTCTAAAAATTTCATTTCAAAATCTGTACTAAAAAATCACAAATGTCTTAAAAATGTTGTTGATAATAAACAAATTGAATAAATTTATGTAAAATAAACATTTACATTAAGTGTGCCTGTCATTTTTAATAAACTAAGTTAGCATTTTCTTTATTTTAAGTTCTTCAGTTTCATTTATTGTATTCAGTATGTTTAGATATTCATTAAATTATCGTACATTGACTTAATATGCAAATAAAAAGTATGCAGTAATACCATTTTTTTTATCTTATAAGTTACTATACTACAGTGGCGACTGGTGAAATTTAGGCTGTCATACTTAATATTGGAGCATGGGACCCAAGCGATACTTTAAGGTAAAAAACTATTAAGTCTAAATGAGGAAGTTTTGGCCCGGCGCACATACGGGTATTTTGATTATTTAGGCGGCCATAAGTCGATTTTGTAGAATTTAGTGCAGGTAGGAAAAAATCTACCTGACCAAGTTGAATAGCTACAGAACAATTGGCTACCCTTTATTCGTCACTCCTTGTAATAGTGTAGCAGTAACATCAGTCGAAATTCGGGCGTCTTTCTAAGTACACGTAATTATTCTTGGCATTCTTTGTGAACGCTTTAATTTAAGCTGTGCATACTTTAATTCTCGAAAAAATGTTAAAAACTACCCCATGGATTCTGATAATGCTGGTAAGTGGGCACATATTTAACGTTTCAATAATTTTTTTATAACAATTTTTATATACCTTTCAAAGTTAACAAAAAAAATATCATGTTTGCTTCTTTTTTAACTAATTTCTTACTTATCTAAAGATAATTGTTATACTTCAGGGTTCGTCCTAAATATTTTTTTTGGTTCAATAAGAACTTAAGAGTATATATAAAAGAATTATTAGTAAATTAGCTGCAAATGACTGCGCAATATTGTATTATAGGACTTTCAAATCGCTTGGTATAATATGCAGAATTCTTAAGTCTTAAAAGATGTTGATACTAACAGTTTCCAACTTTGTTCTAGGGCCATCAAATGTTCGAGTTGTGACTCGGAGATACTTTTTGACAAAATGCAAGAGCAAAATTTGCCTACTTTTGAGGAAAAATTGGAGTATCTTGAAAATTATGTTTTGTCATATCAGGATTATTCTGAGATCCAAATAAAAGACTTAAAGCATAAAATCACAATTTAAACAAAGATGGGCTAATGCACAAAGAAATGTTGATAACTTCATTAAAAAAAAAAAATTGGTTACAAGGAACGTTTGAGCAACCTACAGTAGCACAACGTCTTGACCGGCCACCAAAAGCATTTACAGAATTAAGCGAAAGAAGCAAACGAAGAAAAATTGAAGAACTTCGAAGTACTACAAGTGAAGAAATGTTGCTACATTCAGCAAAAATAACACTTCAAACCTCGGGAAAAAGGACTGCCTCACAGATGCTAAAAGTGATAGTTGTCTCACCCAAGCGTGCAAAAAAAATATAGAACTGCATATATTATAAGTGTACGGGATGATAAAGAGAATAAGCTGACAGCACTTCGCGCTCTCTCAATGTTTGTTGAGGCTGATTTATCCAGGCGGCAATATGAAATTATTAGGAACACAAATAGAAAATTTTATCCTTACTATAGTCTGCTACAAAAAGCAAAACAAGATTGTTACCCACCTAAAGAGGCATATCGAATTACAGCCACTTCTGCTGAAATTAACATACAAAATTTCATGGACCGTCCAGCGATTGCTATTGGCTTTAGCAGAAGTTTTGCACACATTGAATGAAGAAGATAGAAACACATTACAGTTAATTTGCAAGGGGGTTGTGAAAGAAGATGGAAAATAAAGTGATGACTCGAACATTTTTCAAAGTTTGTTTGTGCCACTTCAAATAATTTGTAGTAGAAACAACAGTAAAATAGTTTGGCAGAACCCCACGCCATCTTCCCCACGATATTGTCGCCCCATTCGAATAAGATTTGTAAAGGAATTAGTGGATATAACAAATTAGGAAATCAGTTATGTAGAAAATGCTGACACTGCTAGCAAAGAAGCTGTCAAGAATAGAAAAAAGGAAATCCAGGACAGGTTCAGAGCAGAAATCGGATTAATTGTGGACGTGCCAAAAGCCGGTTTCGACAATACAAATGACGGAAATACAGGTAGAAGATTTTTTTAATGACCCAAAAGTAGCAGCCGAGATCACAGGGATAGATTTTAATCTTATATTTAGATTCAAGGTCATTTTGCAAGTAATCTCAAGTGGTAATAAGGTGAACGTACAAAAGTTTTCTGAATATTGCATGAAGACTGCAAAACTGTATGTGCAGATATATTCTTGGCATCCTATGACACCAACACAACACAAGATACTAATCCACGGTGCAACTGTTATAGAAAATGCCTTATTATCTATTGGCCAGTTGTCCGAAGAGGCTGCCGAGGCCAGAAATAAACATGTCCGACTATATCGCCAGAACTATGCTAGAAAGTTCTCTCGAAAGTAGTGTAATTTAAATGTGCTCAACAGGCTGTTGCTTAGCTCCGATCCACTAATAACAAGCATGAGGCCAAAACCCAAGAAAAAAATGACCCATTTTTAAAAGAAACACTGGAACTGTTAATGCCAGCTGATCCTAATCCAACTAGTGATGAATTTGAGGAAACAGAATCCTCAGAAGGGAAAATATCTTCTGATGAAGAATCGTTCTCATGATAATATAAATAGTTACTACAGGAGAAATTTTATTTGTTATTTACAAGTTTCTTATTTAGTTATGTTTACATGAGTACATGCTGTGTTAATCATTTTCATTATTACTATAATGTAAATTACTTTAAAAAACATTTTTTTTTTTTTTTTTTTTTTTCGGTTTCCCGATGCCGGTCAGTCCTCCCGTGGCCTCCGACGCCTCACGGGAGTCGCGCCGGCGCATCAACTACAGCCACTCCCCGCATCCCGCAGGGTTAGTGACTGTAGATACCAGAATCGTGTGCCCTAAGCAGACGGAGAGAACCCAGAATGACTGCCTTCTGCATTTGGTCTGCCAGCCACTCGGCTGGTTTTTGGCAGGCTGGTATGATCTTCAGTTCCGAGAGCAGCGTAGGCTTTATCCCTCCGAGTACACCGATTATAAGGACGACCATTTTGACCGAGTAGCCTGGGTACAGCACTTGGAGCTCGTACCGGAGATCGCGATATTTGGTCCGTTTCTCCTCCTCCTTCAAGGTGATGTTTTTCTCAGCAGGTGCCGAGAACTCGATAACATACATCACCTTGAGTTGATGGTCGAGGAGGACTATGTCAGGCTTGTTGGCTTGGATTAGCCTGACAGTCAGGAACGAGTAGTTCCAGTAAATCCGGCATTTCTCGTTCTCGACAACGGACTCAATATCTCCGGGGACGTAAGGCAGCACTGGTGTCTGGTCTACCCCGTACGAGTGCCTTAGATGGTAGTATAGCACTCGTAAAGCCGCGTTATGTCGGTGGATGTAGGCCGAAATCGCATATATGGGACATGCAGAAAGTAAGTGCATGAGCGATTCCGGCGCCTGATGGCAGGTCCTGCAGTTGATATCAGGAACCTCTACACGCCACACGCGGCTACGGAAGACCAAGGTGTTGATAACACCATCTTGGCAGGCCATAATGAATCCCTCGGTCTCCGACTTAAGCCCTGCTGACCTTAGAAAGGCGAAGGTCAGCCTGGTCGATAAACCCAGTGTTTCTATGTTCTTATAGAAGACACCATGCTGGGGTTTATCGACGTGCTGCCGAAACAGATTTTCCTGTTCGGCAGCTCTAATTCGGGCTTTCAGACGATTTGGCTGAAGTTCGGTGACTGACGCAACATCAGCACCTCGCCGGCCTCCTCGCCTGATGTCAAATGCGAGGCCGAGTTCATCTGCGGCTCTTTTTGCTGCCTTGAACAATCCTGCTCCCACTCCTACAGTTTCGTGATGTTTTACGAATCGCAAGAGGGGATCTGAGCTCCTGAGTATGTTACATGCCATACTCAGTACTACTCTGCCATGCGTACACTCCAGGCTCAAGAGTCCTCGGCCCCCCGTTGACGTGGGAGGTACACACGAGGAACGGACGATCTAGGATGAATACTTCTGTGAATATTCATCATCTTGCGGGTATCTCTGTCTAATTGGCGCAGCTCATCTACCCTCCACTTTACTACTCCGAAGGAGTAGAGCAGAATCGGAACGGCAAGCATATTAGTAGCAGACACCTTGTTCTTCCCCGAAAGTTCGGAAGACCAAATCTTTCGGAGGCGGTGTCTGTACTTGCCGCGGAGAGAATCCTTTATTTGTATTACATCTTGGATGTGCCTTTGTTGCACACCCAGGTATGTATAGGTCTCTCCGGCATCCAGATGTCTTAGGATGCTTCCGTCTGCGAGCTGCGCATTTTCAGAGAATTCCCCGCATCGTCCTCTCTTGAGGTGGACGACTGCACATTTGTCCAACCCGAACTCCATACCAATTGCCCGCGTATATTCTTCGACCACCCTAAGAGCGTTTTGTAGTTCGCGCTCTCCGGAGGCATAAAGTTTAAGATCATCCATATAAAACAGATGGGTGACCTTATGCCTCCGGTCGCTGGGTTGTCCACATTGATACCCGCGGGTTTGGCGGAGCCCAGCAGACAACGGTAGCAGTGAGATGCAGAAGAGGAGAGGACTCAGGGAGTCGCCCTGGAAAACTCCCCTCCTAAATGCCACCTGCTCTGTCGTGACCCGCTGTGCACCTGATGTTATGGTGAAGCGAGTCTTCCAGAGTGGCAGCAGCTGTTCTATGCATCTCACTAGTGGTGCTGGTACCGCAAGACATTCGAGCAAGTGCAACAATAGCTCGTGCGATGTTGTATCAAATGCCTTGCGGTAGTCAATCCAGGCCATCGATAGATTCCGCTTGTATTGCACAGAATCCTGTGTAATACAGCGGTCTATCAGCAGGCTGTCCTTGCAACCTGCCATGCCCTTCTTGGCACCACGCTGTTCATGTATCTGCTGGAAGACCGGATCAACAGACCTCAGTGTCCTTGCATACAAGATACGTGTAAATATCTTGTAGCAGGAGTTGAGGCAAGTGATCGGCCTATAATTCCTCGGGTCGGAAAGATCCCCCTTTTTGGGGATAAGCACAGTACGTCCCTCGACAAACCAGTCCGGAATCTGCTGCCCCTCGTTCAACCATGAGTTGAAAACTCGCGCCAGACGGCGGTGAGTGGACGGAAATTTCTTCCACCACCAGTTGTTAATGCCGTCTGGGCCCGGGGCAGCGAAGTTCTTGGTGCCAACAAGTGCTTGCTGGACTTCCTCCGTACTGATTGCCGGGCACACTTCATCTGGCTCTTCACGATGTCTGTGACACAGAGCCTCGAAGTGTGCAATTGCTGGAGTGTCGCTATTGAATGGACGCGTCGTTTCGTAGATTCCCTTCCAGAAGGTTTCGACATCTTCTACAGTCGGCGGATTATCTACAACACGCTGTGGCTCTTGAAATAGGCGGGAAGGATTCGTACGGAACAAATTGTTTTGTTCCATACTCCTCACCCGCCTCTTCAATGTTTTCTTTATCGCCATGAGCGCTCGGATCCTATCTAGACAGTGCTGCTTGATGGTAAGCATCACTGTCAGATTTAGGGTATGGTGTTGACGTCTTAATCCGGCTGCTATGCGCCGGTTTCTGGGAGTAAAAACTCTACCAGTTGTCTTATATTCCACCACACTCTGGATCCGAGAAGCGTGTTGTCTGGCCGACTGTATCTTGCCCTCGATATTCTGTACACGCCGCTTGGCTTTCTCGACCCCGTGATTGGTTGACCTCTCACGGGGGACGAGTTGCTTCGCGGCGTAGTACACGGCACTGTTGATTTGCCAGATGTCGGCATCTTCCGGAATTTCCTCATCGATGACCTCGTCCATTCTAGCTAGGTCTTGTGGCTTTAGGTTAGCCCTGGTGTTAAGGCTAACCCTCGTCCTTAAGTCTACATCGGTGAACTCTAAAGGATGTTCCCCATCAGCTAATAATTGCCGCGGTGGGACTGCGGCTGGCAGTTCTTCCGGCTGACGGGGTGCCCTTACATAACCTGTCCTGAGCAGAAAGGATACTTGATCTCTCAGATGTTGTTGAGAGAAGGCGCGATGTTCTGGATGCATTTCGCACCAAAGTGCATGCAATCGCGCCATGTATCCCCTTCGCTCAGGTTCGCTACTCTCGCGGCAGGTCAGTAAGTCATCCCGAAGTTCCCTCGTCCACTTAAAGCGTCCATGTACAATCGCATTGTCATCATCGTTAGGACCGTCCGGTAAGGCCCCTCCCATCTGTCCTTGACCTCCATCCGACTGAGGTCGAATGTGAGGGGCCCTTCTAAGGTTATATGGAACCATAGCAAAAAGAGTACCAGGGTAGTTAGCCCTGGTACTCCCGGCCGGCATTAGTCAGGCAGAGTTGCCTCTGCCCGTCCAGGGTGCACCAACGTGGAGGTTGCCGGTCCTTTGCACCCCAAAAACTTATTATTATTATTACTATTATTATTATTATCATTATTATTTGCGCATTAATAGACCCTTTTATGAGTATATTAAAGTTTAATATAAATAAAAAAAATTGTTTGGATTCAAATTTGGAGAAATATATTTTTGGCCGCCTAAATTATCAAAATACCCGTATGTGCGGCGCGGCGGGCCGATTCGATATTTTCTGGTCTCCCGAGACGAGTCGAAATGTGTCGGCCCTCGGCCTTCGATAACCCTTTGCGAACGCCGGCGGCGTTCGATGAGAGGGGCCGTCGGCCATACAAGATAAAATAACAATAGTTATATTTAACTTAATTATTTTTAAAACTATTATTTAGAACTAACGTATTGACCGTTTTTCCTGCCAAGCAGTTTCTATTGGCCGTCTACATGTTACCAGTACTTGAAAACACTCGTTTTGAGAATGTTAAGTCATGACGAAAGTCTAGCTAGACTTTTTAGAGCTGTGATTGTGTATTATTATGTTGTATAATTAAAATTCGCAAACTACGACAAAAATTACAAAATACATATATTAGGTTTTATAAATCTAAACTAAACAGGCGTCGCGGTCGGTGTCCACATTTTCGCCTTTAGTTTCAGGTTTCAACAACATTTGAAAGAAAAGAAACGCATATTAATTGGTTATCCGAATAATTGGTAATTCGAATAACAGGTTTATTCGAATATTCGGTCATCCGAGTAATCGGTTTCCCGGATAACCAATAAATCGAATAACAGGTTATCCGAATATCTAATTTTCGGTTCTTTATAAAACTGCGAATAATTCAGAATTGATTAACCGATTATACAGAAAACCGGTTTCAGTTGCCAGCACTAGTTTCTACATGTAAATGAAGAAAAATTTTGCTGATTGGACCTAAAAATACACTTATTTACTATGATATTGTTACGTGTTTGCTATCCACACAAACACCTATACTCGTAGATTCGTTGATTGAAAGTCCAGGTAATACAAAGATACCTCAACTAAGTTTATTAAAAATATTCAAAGTTGTAATGTTTATGCTCCCTTCAATTTATTACATCTGTTGTCAGTTGGATCAAAGAAGATATATGATTGTATTGTGAAGTTTTTAAAAGAAACGCAAATTAAACTTTGTTAAATTTTGTAAGCACTGTGTCTTCCCTTATGTTAGTTCACCCTGTCAACCGAGGTCTCTCCTGTATTGTCAAAGTTATAACAATGTCCTGATCGACCCCTGGACGATAAATGTGTGTCCCTGTGTATCCCTGTCGTTTTCCTTTGCATTATTTTCAATTTTTCGAATTTAGGTTTAGTTACTACTTTTAGCGGCTGGCTGCATGGTCTACGACCCAAAGCCAAAAAAAACGAAAAAAGTCCAGGGAACACTTACTCACTGCTTTATTTACTAATTAACAATAAACAACAATACAACAACAACTCTCGGCCCATCGGTCGTCTTATTTATACATCTGTTCACACGGTTTAGAACATTCCAGAATATTCCGTGCCGTTCTCGTATAATTCCAGTCTCATCTAACCAGTCTACACAGTCCAGTGGCGTAACAGTATCAAACATGCACTAAATTTAGTACATTATACTAAAACGGCAGCACTGTCTAGCTGGCTTTGCATGTTACTGTAGTTAAGTGGTTCGGTAATTCTCAGGTGTGCAATATATCGTTGGCCAATATTTAACGGATGAAAGTAAATTGCGCATACTAATGGTCGTATTCGCCCTTCGTGATTTTATCTGTATATTCAAATGAAAAAACCTGGCCTACTGCAATCAAGACATGACTCCAAATTAAAAAAAATCATACTAAGCTTTTTTGTCAAAATTCATTCATAAAAGTTGTTGAGAATCACTACAAGGTTGGAAAATTGATATTTTGTCTTATTTTTTGGGAAGGAGGAGCCAATAGTAATTAAGCTTTTTCCGATACTTACATTATACAAATTTTTTTTGACAGAGAAGAGTGCTTTCCAGGATGACTGTCGAGAAAATGAATATAACCTAATAAAATCTTTTTCGTACTGTACTTTTTATTTTTATTGACTAATTCGCTAAACTTTTTTTATAGGAACCTGCACAATCATATACAGAATTGCATATCGAAGGAAGGCGATGTAAATTTTAAATGTGAAACGTGTGGCAAAATACGGAAAACTAATGCTCGATTAAGGAGGCATTTGCTTGTACACAGAGAAAAGAATTACTCATGTGATATTTGTGGAAAAGAATACCAATCGCAACAATTGGTGACAAATCACAAGAGAATAACACATTTAAATGAACTTTCTTGCAAGTGTAGCATGTGTGGGAAAATATATGGCCATAAGAATATATTGAATATTCATATCAATACTGTTCATTTAAAAAACTTTAATTTTCATTGTGAAGAATGTGGACAAGGTTTCTACTCCAAGCCAGGTCTTTATAAACACAATATAACCAAACATAAAGGAAAAGTAATTGAGTATACTTGTGAAATCTGCAAAAAGCCCTACAAAGATTACCCTTGTTTTAAAGAACATATACAAAGTCATGATCCAGAATTTAAAAAAAATGTATTGAAGTGTCATAAATGTCCCAAAACTTTTTCAAGGAGAACTGCATTAAGAGCACATATTTCACAAAAACACAAGAAAAAGTTGGAAGCACATGTATGTGATATTTGTGGAAAAAGTGTTTCTACTCAGACTTCTTTAAACAATCATATGAGAACCCATACTGGGGAAAAACCTTACAATTGTGATATCTGTGAAAAGAAATTCTCATCTAAAGCACTCTTGCGTAATCATATCCGGGTTCATACTAAGGAAAAACGGTTTTTATGCCAAATTTGTAATAAACGTTTCACTCAGAAGGGGACATTGACTATCCATTTGCGCTACCATTCAGGAGAAAGACCGTATAACTGCTTAATATGTTCTAAAAAGTTCATTTCAAAATCTGTACTAAACAATCACAAGTGTCTTAAAAATATTGCAAAATAAATAAATTTAATAAATTTATTTAAAATAAACATTTACATTGTCTGTCAGTAACTTTTAATAAACCAAGTTGGTATTTTTATAATTTTAAGTTCTTCAGTTTCATTTCTTGTATTCAATGTAATTATTGTTGAATTATTGTACATTGATGCAATATGCAAATAAAAAGTATGTAGTAATGCCATTTTTTTTATCTTAGAGACACGAGATTACTAACAAACCTGGTTTCCACCTACCAATCCTTATTTGAGTGTTAACTAATATTTTATACTACATTATATGACCTTGTATATTGTATAGTAATTATATTGTACATAATTGTACTTCCTGGTTCGTTCCTAATATAACACCCTGTAATTGCTTCTAAAGTATAAAGCATGGGACACACTGATTCGGCCGGAAGCGGCTCGGACGGAAAAGAAAATTTCCAAAGGAACGAAACAAATAAATTTAAATGTATCAACTCACAGTTGACCGGCTGGCACTGGACAGCATGCGAATAGCCGTTTCGGAATTCTCTAGGAGTATTTCATCAGAATATTTCCGATAGAATATACAAACAATATACAATATATACAAACGAAATCAACTGAATAAAACACTAAACTATTTAAATTAAAACATTTTTTTTCTATGGTCTTCCTCGAGAAAGTGCGTGTTCAACCATCGGCATTGGGAAATTTTGCTACTGTGTGAACGTACTGTTCCGAAACCGATTCCGTTCTAGCCGATTCCAACCAGATCAGTGTGTCCCAAGCTGTATCGGCGTACTAAGTTGAAAGAAAATATAGTTGACTCAAGCTATATGCCTAATGCCTAATACACTGTACACATTTATTATGCTTTTTAGTGTGGTCGTTGCCGGTTGTGTGAGTGAGTGCAGAGTTTGTGATGTTTATTTATTATTTATTAAAAAAGTAAAAATGTGGTGGAATATTTGTAATATTAACAGAAAGAATTGTAGAAACCATCTACAATGGTTTTCATAGAATTATTAAGTGAGCAATATACTAATAGCTAGCTAGTTATTCAACTTTAAATTACATTAAGGTCAGCTATTAACTTAATTATAACAAGAGTGGACGAAAGACTAATAAACAGATTCTTAAATGGTGTTTTTAGGCTTGGACCAGTCTTTCCAAAATATAAAGCAAACTGGGATCTTTATTACACCGTTTTACAGTATATATTAGATCTTTTTACTACGGATACGTTATCAATAGAAAATCTTAGTTTGAAATTTTAATATTTAAATTATTAAAGCCGTCATCGTCAACACGATCCAGACAGAAATTAGTGCTGCCTTATTTATCATACAAGCCTGAACTCTGCATAACCTACAATATTATTTTATGTAGACAAAACTGTAAGAATAAGGGGTGAAACATTAAATCTTTCCATTACATGTAAGAAACCATATTATAAAGTTACATCTGTGCAAACAATATATAGATGGAAGAACAACTTTCACAAGAAGTGAAGCTAATACTAAAATATTTACGACATAAAAAATATTACTCGCCTTGCAAGGTGACTTAATCATCCCTAACAAAAATGTTATAAAAACACTATTTAAATGTTGACGACATGCATCTATAGAGGATTCACTCATCTCCCAAGCAAAAATATCCTTATAACATATTTTGTTATTCCAACACTCTGGGTACTGAAGAGATGCATATACCGGGCGATTTACTCATTACACACATATGAATTAAAACACTTTTTGGGTGTGTTGATAACATGCATCTACAGGGAATTCACTCATCTCCTAAGCAAACATATCCTTATAACATATTTTATTATTCCAACTCACTCTAGGTGTTGAGGAGAGGCATATACCAAGTGATTTATTCATCATCCTCATATAAATTGTTAATAATTATCTATACGAGGGATTCACTCGTCTTCCAAATATAAAGTTGTGTGATTATTAAATTTAACTGTTACAATGTTGCCATTTAAGTAACCTATGTCTATTGGTACACAATCTGTATAGCACAATGCACATTTGTTTTTATGCAATTACACCTAGCAGAACAGCTGAAGTCTTTACATTTACAGAATGGTGACAATTTAGCAAAATCTGATTTAGGTTTGATTGACATCATAACTAATGAAGCGATATTTTCTTTCTTAATCCATCCAAATTCGAAAATATTTGGAATTTTTGGATTTTCTTGGTGCGCGGTTATGTACATCATGCAGTGTAATAATGCCCTTTTTACATGGAAGGCGAAATCCTTTTCCGTAGACTTACTGCCATCTCTAAAAAAAAGATACATATTTGGCTTACTTTATAAATACGTCCTACTTACCTTAATATCTGTGTTACAGGTTGGAAACAAATAAACTCTTAAATTATTCATATTCCATGTAACGTTCATACATCCATAGTAAAAATTAATTGTAAATAGATAATGTAACGATTAATTCACCAAATTATAGTATAAACACAACATGTTAGTTCAGCATATATGGCATTTTTGCAACAAAAATGAACTCTAGTCTATGAATGGTATCGATACGATGCGACATCGATGACGCGACAGGTGAAGTCATAAAAAATATTGTCAAGAAATGAATATTTAAAAAATTTTAGTATTCATAAGTAGACAAAATATTAATCGGTAATTTCCCTATAAATAAATTTTAGAAAATAATATTCAGACTTTTAAATATGTCTAAATTAAAACTAATATAAAGTCTAAATTAACTTTTAATCTAAATCACATTCAGTACACATTATTATCTATTCAGTAAAGCTAAAGATTAATGCAAGCTTTCAGATTTCACTTAACAATATTAGACAGTTGAACCTAAAGTAAGTTAAACCCAATATGGAAATTGATGATTCAACATTTGTTTAAAAATATAAATTAACCCAAAGGATAGGTAGGCATTCAGACAAGGATAGTCTAGACATATCTCCATCGATATGCTGTATTTTTGGTAAGATTTCTATTTTATTGTATTTATCTATTTAACTGTAGTGTTGGTATTCGAATTGTCCGTTACAATAAATAATGTTCTAATTAATTGTTGTTTCTGTTATTTTCTTTATTCTTTTTTTTTTGTTCTCAATCATACCTCTTTCGCGCGTCAAGCGACCCCTGTCATGATTATATCAAGATCATCGTGATAATATGATAGGCGGGTGTACAAATAATGCGGTCGCTTTGGCAATTATTGTATTCTCAACAACTAAGTACAGTTTCAAAAAAATGTTTTAGTAAAAAACCTTCTTTGTTTCATCATCTGTAACTTTGCCACAGATAGTATCTAGCTATCTTTACTAATAAAATTAGCAGGCGACTACATTTTGTGCTGCGAATTACATAAAGCTACGTTATTTCTATTTTGTTTTAGTAATACAGCAATTATCATATATAACTTTTTTAACTTTGTTCACTTCAATATGACCAGAAGGATTTGATTAACCTGCTTAAAATTTAAGGTTAATAGAATTACTAATAAAAGAGGTACGCCAAGTTGAACAAAAAATGTAAAAAAAATTGCATATTTTAAAATCTCTCTATTTCATTAATTTCGCAAATCGTACCCAATTGGTGACCTAAAAATTCGGTTGCAGCAGGTTATTTTTCACAAATTTCATGTTCAGTTTTTTTAGGTCCTCGAGTGGTATACAATGTGTGAAATTAAGACGTTTCGGCTCCCTACTAACACCCCCAGAAATTAAGGAAGCTGCGAAAATAACGTTAAATTTACTGCCCGAAAAATCAAAAAAACTCTATGTGGCAGCATATAATTCTTTCATGGATTGGAGAATTGCCAAGAACGTTAATTTATTCTCAGAATCAGTCTTACTGGTGTACTTTACTGAATTATCCACAAAATATCAACCGTCCTCATTATGGACGCATTACTCTATGCTGAGAAGTACGCTTCATATGAATCAAGGGATCAATATAGAAAATTATGTGAAGTTACGTGCACTTTTAAAACGAAAGTCTGCAGGTTTTCGACCCAAAAAAGCTGACACTTTTACATCAGAAGAAATCAATAAATTTCTTAATAAAGCACCTGACGATAAATATCTTGCAACAAAGGTAAGAAATGAAATTAAAAACTTGTTCAAGCATAATAATCCCATAATTTTTTTTAAGGTTGCATTAATAATGGGAATAATAGGTACTTGTCGGGCAAAAGAAATGTATTCTATGAAAATTGAAGATTTACAAGATCTTGGATCAGTTTATTTAGTAACTGTGCCCAATACTAAAACAAAAATTACTCGGAATTTTGCGGTCACCGACAAGTTTTACCAAATTTGTAAAAAATATGTCGGTCTCCGTCCATCTCATGTTACATCTAATATATTTTTTCTCAATTATCAAAATGGTAAATGTACTGCACAAAGAATCGGTATCAATAAATTTACAGCCATGGGAAGACAAATAGCTACATTTTTGAACCTACCAAACCCAGAGAAGTATTCTGGACGCAGTTTTCGCAGATCAACTGCAACCCTTCTTGTTGATGAAGGCGCGGATATAACTGGATTAAAGAGACACGGAGGATGGAGATCCACGGCTGTAGCAGAAGTTTAGGTATAGACGATTCCATCGAAAATAAAATGGACACAGCTCATAAAATATGAAGCTTATTGTCAGTAACTAAATCCTTCTGGTAGTTACCAGACTTACGAGTGCAATCCAACTACATCTACGAATAACCAAAATAATAATTTAGATGTCAATTCTGTACCTTCGATTCAGTTAGCACATTGTTCAAATACAAATATTACCATAAATATAAATAAATAAGTCCTGAAATATTGTGCTAATTTTAAATATTTTTCAAGTTATGAAACCTGAAACACTTGTTCCTGAAACAACCAACCAAAAATTGTTATTATTTAATAGTCATCGGCAAATTATAGTATTCTATGCGCACGTAATGGCTATTATTTATTCAGTAGGGTGATTTAGGACACTCGCCTACGAGTCATGTCGTAAACTTCACCCTCGTGAATAACAGCCATCATTACAAATGTGCCAACAGAAACCAGCAAGCATTTCTATGCTGTATATTTCTAAACTTAACCGTTCAGTTCTCTAATGCAATAATAAAAGATAACAAAATAAAAACTGTATTTTTATTTTACATTAACGACATCTGCTACCTCTCCAACAAAATAATTTAGATTTTTATACAATTTTAGACGATGCATTGCCAAAGTGGTTGTAGTAGTAACTATTCAACCGACTTTCGTCTTAATTTGATTTATTTGACACCTATCAGACTGTCAACGTAGCTGCCGCGAGTTTACGCCGCATGTTCTTGATTAAGCAGACTAGCATTCAGGCCTATGCTGTATCCTCTTATGTTATTGTAACAGGCTTGTTAAAACTCTCATCCAATCAGAGACCGTGTTTTTGAAAAATCTCTATTTCCGATTAGCTGCAACTTTTAACTACTCTGTTATTATAACGTAAGAGGATACATTACGGGCCTGAGTGATTACCAGTTAACTGGATTTATATGACTATTTCTAAATTTTTGTATAACTAAAATTTAGGGATCTGAGACAAATATTTTCTCTAATTTCTCCAAAATGCATTATGGGTTGATTAAATTTGGTATGTACTTCTTATTCATTAATAGCATTGTGCAGTTTAGAAAAAAATTCTTAAAAAATACTGGGTGCTTAGACGTTAACATGATGTTTTATTCCAGTGGCAGCTGGTGGATTTAGATTGTACCATATCTCAGTATTGGAGCAAGGAACCTAAGCAATATTTGAAGGCACGACTATCAGTACTGATTGAAGAGGTTTTGCAGGAAAATAATTGAAAAGAATTTGAGGAAAAAGTTACAAAAATGCACAGCCTCTCCAGATTACTTCTAAACCATTAGTAAAATATTTGCAAACTATTTTTGTTTTCGTAATCAGAAGGAAAATTTATCACCCCGTTTTTTTGGTTTTCGAAAATTTTGATTTTTTTGTAAAGTTATGACATTTTGAAATTTACACTATGAAGAACTTAAATTTCAGTGTCATAACTTTACAAAAAATCAAAATTTTCAAAAAACAAAAAAAAAACGGGGTGATAAATTTTACTTCTGATTACAAAAAAAGATAGTTTGCAAAGATTTTACTAATGGTCTAGAAGTAATCTGCGGCGGCTGCGCATTTTTGTAACATTTTTTTCTAAATTTTTTTTTCTGCAAAACTTCTTCAATCAGTACTGATAGTCGTGCCTTAAAATATTTTTTGGGTTCCATGCTCCAATATTGACATATTGTGTAACCTAAATCCACAAGCCGCCACTGTTTTCTTGGAATCTGGACAAAGTTTTTTCTAGCGTTTTTATTGAAGTATTTTCACATATCGGTACGACGCACCAGTAATATGAATTTAGAAGAATTTATCACTATAATTACTTCATTTATAATTTCACAACACAAATCACAAATGACACGAAACACGACTTGTTTACGTTTAACAACGTGCTTCGCCTGCTTTCTGCATTAGCAGCACTCGAGTCCTGTGACGTCACCGCATCGACTTGCCCAGCCGGCAGTGTTTATGTGTGTAATAGATTTATTCAAACTTTAATGTTAAATAATTGTTGTAAAAGACAAAATTTAAAAAAAATCCTTTACATGCTGTTTTTTTGTATTAAGTAAAAATTCCTAAAATGCCAAAATTATATTTTGTGCATGGGGCCTATCATACACTGGCAATTGAGCAGAATATTTTGGATATGTAGAAGAGGTTAGCTGCCACGGATTAACGATTATTCATCAAGCCCATTTATTGAAGAATGAGTTATTATAGTCCTCCGTTGTGTCGACCCCACCTTATTTTATTGCTAACACGGAGGTAACAAGAGGTAAGACTTTAGTGGCGCCAAACGACGACGGTTCAGATAACTTGGGACTCGATACCATCGAAGACATCGATGACCGAATTCAAAACATGCCTCTAGAGTTGAAGTGTTTGTCATATTGCGTAGAGCATCAACTCACTATTAATTTGAGGTAGATATTGTTGTGTAATCATAATGAAATTTTAATCATGTCCTTGATACTATTTCTAAGTCTAATTGTTTAGCAAAAAATTATTAAAATATTTTAACCGAAATTTAACGATTGCTGAGTGCTGCATTTTCTGTCATTTAGAATATGGTAATTACCATACAGAGCTGGCCAGATCACTACAATATAGCTGGTTATAATGCGAAAAAAATGGGTTAATACAAATCGTTAACGATAAAACAAGTGAGAACGGGTGAACAGTATGAGCGGGTGAACAGTCTGATATGTGCATTAGTTAAGCGTGCGCTACGCGCACCCTTGGCGCTGTGCAAGGCATCCTCCTCTGTCGCAACAAAAATTTGTGTATTATTGGCCGCCGCGCCGTTACGATGCGTCGGATCGAATTAGGTCATTAGACTTTTCTGCGCCGTTCGTGACGTAGAGCGCCAACCCCCCTGCGTTTTGACGAAAAGTCGCGTACCGAAAAACGATTATTTCAAAATCACCCCCCACCCCCGCGAAAACGGGTGGACAAACCATCTATGTTTATATATGTAAAAAATTCGTCGCGCCCTCCAGAGCACTTTAGACCCGACTCCCGTTCCTCGTTAGCGGTAACGATGAACAAAGATAGTTAGAATTTGTGTTAATAGTGCAATCATTGTACGAAATAAATGCAATAAATTGCAAAATGGCGGACGATTTCCACTTTTTCGGTTATTACTTGTAAACGGTGACAGATAGCCAATTTTATGTTGAAATGAAAATTGTAGAACATAGATTTGTTGTATATGTTATTGCTGTAGCTTTAACGGTTACCGAAATGGAAATATTTAAATGCACATACTATAGCGGTAATAATCAGAAATGTTATGAAATTAAAGTGGAAATGAACAAATAGTTTTTAAAAATTCTTTAATTTATGAAAATATAATATGTATAACATATTAGCTCCATTATACTTAGATTAATCAAATGAAATATCGATGTCGTTGGCCGTGGCTGCATAATTCTCGTTGTTTGGAATTTCCACGCGATTTGTCTAAGAGAAACCCTAACATTTTGAACACATAGGTATACAATACAATCGAGCTTTAAAACACTCACACTTGTTTTTACAATTGCCTTTACACCACGAATGTCTTAATATAATCTGGATCTTCAATTGATATTGCTCGATCTTGAGAAAATGTCCCTGTAGAGGGGGCCGCCATACTGTGGGCAATCTAGTTACATTTCAATTTATTATTGGTAAAAATTAGTGATTTCGCGTTGCCGCACTAGGTTTCGATTTATCAATTGTCATCTTTGGACGATTTGCTTATGTGATGTGCTGTGACTGGATTTATTAATTATTGTACTTTTTGGCTGATTTGTCAAGTTTTATTAGATTTGTTCTGTATTTATTAATTTTTGAGTGGCATTTTGTGGTTATTGTTTAGTGTAGAACTTCTCTGTGCGCTTAATTAAAAATGCATTCTTTGGTTCCTGGTTGTGAAAGTTCCACCAGAAAAAAAATAATATGTGTAACGTTCATTCATAAGTCTGGTAGTATTCAAACACCAATAGGTTTTTTTTAAAAGCTGGATAATTTTGTAATTTTTTATAATAAAACATTTTTAAATGGAGTTGTTTTTCTCTTTTCAAATGTGAAAGACTGTTTTCTTCAAATAGTATTTAACTAATTTGTAATACGCGACTGTGATAATAACACAACTTATCTGCAAGTTGCCATTAATCAGTAAAAATATCACAAGAGAATGGCAACAAGTTTGAGGAAAGAACCGGAGAATTATTTTCTAATTTATTCTCACTCTTGAATGGTATTCGAAAGAATATTTTTTAATGTTCAAATACAAAATATAAATATTGTCTGAACGTTACTTGTGGCATTCTCTAAGTTTTTCATTCTCTTTTTTTGGGACATGAGTAATAATTTGTTATCTAAAAAATATAGTGAGTTACTGGAAGAATAAACTTTTACGCTTGTGACTTTACGTCGAAAGATTAGTCAGAGGGTGCTTTTTGACAACTAATATGAGACTCAAAAATAATAATATAATTCCCTAACGTTTCGGAAAACGAATCTGTTTCCTTTTTTCAAAGTTATTTATCTTTTTTTAGAATATGTCTAACGTGAAACTTGGCCCATATATTACACTGGCCAACAAAATAATTTTTTTTTCGTGGTGCCTGGAAAATACGAACTGATTAAGGGTATTTCTGATGTGCTGGTTCCAAAAATAACTCGCTTTTTTCCCTAGCAGCTCTATTTTTTTGAGATACACCATGGTGAAATTTATTACTTATACGAATAATATCAAAATCAAAATAACTAGATATTTAGGAGAACAAAATTATATGTTCTTACCTGAAATTAGAATGTAATTATTAGTCTTTTTATAATTCTCGGTATTCCCATTACTGTACAAATCTACCTGCCTAACCGGAAACAACCCCAGTCCCCACCCTATTTCATTTACCTGTAACATAGGGTTTCCCGTATCTGTGCCTGCATCCCACAGTTCAGTGTAGTATTGTGCTTTCGTGTGATAACTGTGTACTAATTTGCTTTAAATTGTTGCTTGAATATTAAAAATTCGAATTACAACAATGGCTTCTAGAAGCAGACGGAATTGTGTGAACCACCCAGATGTTTTTTGTTATATTTGTGGCGAGTACTCTTTCAAGGGAAGTAGAAAGCCCATATCTGACTTTATAAAAAGAGCATATTTAGCGTATTTTGGCGTCCAGTTAGGAGACCAGGATAAATCATGGGCACCACATTTCGTATGCAAAACACGTGTAGAACATTTGCGACAGTGGACAAATGGAAAGAGAACGTGTTTAAAATTTGGAGTACCTATGGTATGGAGGGAGCCAAAAAACCATCATGATGACTGCTATTTTTGTTCTGTTAGCATCAAAGGCATTAATCGTAATAACCGGCATAAATGGACATACCCTAACATGGAGTCAGCAAGAAGAACTCTTCCTCATTCTGAAGAAATACCTATTCCAACGTTCAGTAACTTGCCTACGCTTCTGGAGGATGACTCAGATACATCGCCTGACAAGGTGCAGTTCAACAAATGTGAAGGTGACAGTAATTTTGAAGGACCCTCAACAAGTCCCCAACGTTTCAGTCAACAAGAGCTAAATGATCTTGTTAGAGATATGAACCTCTCAAAGGAGTCGTCCGAATTGCTTGCTTCCAGATTAAATGAAAAGAACTTACTGTGTCCAAGTACTAATATTACATTTTATCGTACCAGAGAGAAAGATCTGCTGCCGTATTTCTCTAAAGAAAATAACTTAGTGTTTTGTAATGACATAAGAGGTCTCTTGGAGAAGATGGGGTTAACAGAATACACGCCAAGTGAATGGCGTCTTTTTATAGACAGTTCTTCCCGAAGTTTAAAATGTGTACTTTTACACAATGGTAATAAACATGGTTCTATACCTATTGGACATTCCACCACTATGAAAGAGGAATACGCGACAATATCATTGATCCTGAAAAAAATCAAGTATGAAGAGCATCAGTGGTCGATTTGTGTCGATCTAAAAATGGTAAACTTTCTCCTCGGACAACAAAGTGGATACACAAAATATCCTTGTTTTTTATGCTTGTGTGACAGCAGAACTAAGGCGCAGCACTGGATTACTAGAAATTGGCCTTTAAGAAATGCTTTAGTTCAAGGAGAACACAACGTTCTTAACGAACCGTTGATTGACAGAAACAAAATCATCTTGCCACCATTACATATCAAGCTGGGTCTTATGAAGCAATTTGTTTAGGCTTTGCCTCGAGATGGACCTTGTTTTGAGTATTTGACACTTAAATTTCCAAGGCTTAGCAGAGAAAAAGTGAAGGCAGGAATTTTTTTATGGTCCTCAGATAAGGCAACTTGTAAAGGATCCGCATTTCACGACATCAATGAACGAGCTTGAATCTAATGCCTGGTGATCTTTTGTTAAAGTAATTAAAAATTTTCTTGGAAAACATAAAGCAGAGAATTACGTCGAATTAGTAGAACAGATGCTTTCTAACTTTCACACACTCGGATGTAACATGAGCATTAAGGTCCATTACCTTCACAGCCACTTGGACCATTTTCCAGAAAATTTAGGTGCTGTTAGTGAAGAACAGGGGAAAAGATTTCACCAAGACATCCGCATTATGGAAGAAAGGTACCAAGGAAGATGGGATACCCACATGATGGCCGATTACTGCTGGAATCTTCAGCGGGACTGTTCTGGTAAACCTCACGAAAGGAAATCTTATAAAAGGAAATTTTTAAGTGATGATTGAAAGTTGCATATGTATATTTTTTTTTCTGTTAAATAATACCTTCTACCCACTTTTTTTGTGTTTCAGTTGAAAGTTGTAATCAAATAGTAATATTTTAAAACTTATGTAACAAAACATTATATCTAATTTTAGCGAATTGTTCCTACATAGGGCAGAAAATAGTAAATTTTGAAAAGTAGATCTGATAGAACAAATCTGAAGGCATTTTTGGATTAGGCACCCCAAAATTACTTAGTTAAACTTAACAAATCCCGGGCATCCAAATGTGTGTTGGCCAGTGTTATTTGTTTATGTAATATTCATAGATACTTATTTATATATCGTATTGAATTATTACCATAGTATTTTTACACGCATTTTCTTTAGTTTGTATAATAATTTCTTCCACTGACGCTGAACCAAATCGTTTTTGTTTCATTTTTGAAATTTAAGACAAATCTGATGGCAGATGTCAAAACCAGAAAACACGTCAATGTACAAAAACATTTACTACAAAATATTCTTAGTAGGTTAATATAATTAGATTCTTCTCTCTATAATAACAATATAATTGGAAAAAAACACTTGATCAAAAATGCTGCTAAATAATTGGATTATAGAAACATTAAAAAATAATCACGGAAATAAACTAACGTGTGTGGTAAACACGATTTAAATATCCGCGGTCTCATAACCTTCTGTAATTGGTTAATGTGTAGCCAATATTAATTGCCCACAGTATGGCAGCCTTCATGTAGGGGACATTTTATTTGTATTGTATCAGATATCCAGATTGTATTAAGAAATTCGTGCTTTACACCCACAGGCTATAAGATTTAAAAGTTCTTCAGAAGCTTGTGGAAGTCCCGTGCAGATGGGTTTTAAAGTGCCATTGCAAATGCTTCAGCCCCATTCAGTGGGTACTAACGAGTTTCCCATCCATTCCTATATTTGAAGATAAACGCGAAAAGAATGTTGTGCGGCAGCTGCAGTAGTTGGTGGTAACGTGGCTATTGCAAATTTCGAATGCAACTATTTCTTCCCCGTTAAATAGTTGTAACGATAAAATCGTAGTTCATCTAAAGTCTGACTGTTATGTGAACCATACAGGCATATTAAAAAATTTTTACCTTCTGCAGAAATTTCGTCTTTAGTTGAAGATGCGTCATTAATAACTTTGACCGATTTTTCCACTCTACATCCCTTTTTAAAAAACGAATTGCCTGGATTTTTCCTTTCTTATAAACAGCTGAAGTTGTATCACAACCGGTAACAGCGTGTGCGAACAATAACATGCCACACATGTATGTATTGTCCTGTTTCCGATCATTTTATTCTGACTATGAATAATATTAATTATCGTTTTTACTGTCGGTACTGGTCGATCTTCGAATGTAAACTCAAATCCCCAACGACTTCTTCAGCTCACTGGGATATTAAATACCACTTAATTATTTGCACTTTTTCTTCCACTGTGTAAACAGACATTTTCTAATTTTATGTAGTATCAGTTTTATTTTCACCCAGACGCGGTTCTCAATCGATGATAATGATTGACAAAATTCCCAAGTTGAACCGATCGACCACTTCACCCCACCTGATTCTAGTTACGCGCTGTTATGTCGTCATGTAGGGCGTGGAAACACGCACAAATGGTAAATAAGTCAACATGACATCTCAGAGATATTACTTCTCTGTCTAATATCATTAAAAATAAATATAGTTTAAAAAAACTAAAAAACACGCTTTTAAAGCACATCAAACTAAAAAGTGAATAATAATTATTAATATAAACTGAAAACAATAATGAACGAAAAATACTAGTATTATTGTGAAAAAAGCGTGGGTTGCTCGATATACGAAAAATATGGCACAAAGCGCCCCACGCTTTTTTTTCAGTTTATATTAATAATTTTTTTTCACTTTTTAGTTTGATGTCCTTTAAAAGCGTGTTTTTTAGTTTTTTTAAACTATATTTATTTTTCACTTTTTAGTTTGATGTGCTATGAAAGCGTGTTTTTTAGTTTTTTTTAAACTATATTTATATTGCTTATTGATGCTGATATTATAACATATTACGATCCAACAGATATTTCTGTAAAAAAAAATATTTTTTTTATTTCAGCCATGGGATTCGAACTCACGCCCGAGGAGTCCGTCGTTTCGCGTCGACTGAGATTTGCTCGCGCGGCCAACGACCGAACTGAGAATCACGGAATATACTTACAATATTAAGCCTCTTGCTCTCACGCAGAGGATACGTGAGGAAAGGACTGGCGATCCTGATCAGGATAATGATATAAACTTATCAAATTATTGTATTGTTACCGGTTCTTCGTAAGTGTACAAAGTTTCAATTAAATCTGTCCGTTTAAAGTGGGTCAAAATCGAGTCCAAAGAGTCGGTTTCAAACAAGCTCACAAACAAACATACAGGTGAAGCTAATAAAAGCGTGTTAATAACTTTATTCTCGTTTAATGCATTATAAATACTTTTAAAACTTTAGGATGGCCAGCTCTGTATAAATAATTTCTAAACGATTGTTTTAAACATAATGCGACACATGTTTTAACTCAGGTGTTTTAAAATCTATATGTAATATTTTTGTCAGTAATTTACCTACTTTTTATTGACTAATTTAGTACACTTTTTCAGGAAGCTACAGAATTACATACCGAACGAAGATGTAGATTTTAAATGTGAAACTTGTGGTAAAACATGGAAAACCTATGCCCGGTTAAGGATGCATTTGTATATACATAGGGAAAAGAATTATTCGTGTGAGATTTGTGGAAAAGAATACCAATCACAACAGATGGTTGCATATCACAAGAAAATGACACATTTAAATGAATTTTCTTGCAAGTGCAGTTTTTGTGGGAAAATATATGGGCATATGAAGTTATTAAATATCCACATCAATACTGTTCATCTAAAAAACTTTAATTTCCATTGTGAGGAATGCGGACAAGGTTTCTACAGCAAGACAGGTCTTCATAAGCACGATATAACAAAACATAAAGGAAAAGTAATTGAGTATACTTGCGAAATCTGCAAAAAGCCCTACAAGGATTACACTTGTTTTAAAGAACACATACAAAGTCATGATCCAAAATTTAAACAAAATGAATTAGAATGTCATAAATGTCATAAAACGTTTTCAAGGAGAACTGCATTAAGGGCACATATTTCTCAAAAACACATGAAAAAGTTGGAAGCGCATATATGTGATATTTGTGGAAAAAGTATTGCTACCCAAACTTCCTTAAACAATCATATTAGAAGCCATACCGGGGAGAAACCTTATAATTGTGATATCTGTGAAAAAAAATTCGCATCTAAACCACTCCTGCGTATTCATTTCCGGATTCACACTAAGGAAAAACCATTTGTGTGCCAAATTTGTAATAAACGTTTCACTCAGAAGGGAACATTAAATATCCATATGCGTTACCATTCAGGAGAAAGACCGTATGACTGTTTGATATGTTCTAAAAAGTTTATTTCAAAATCTGTATTAAAAAACCATAGATGTAAAAATATTACATAATAAACAAAGATAATAAATTTACCCTAAATAAAAGTGTACATTGTCTCTCAGCTTTCTTTAATCAAGTTTACATTCTTTAACTTTAACTTCTTCAGTTTCCGTTTCGTCCATCAATTTTCGTACATTGACACAACTCGTTTAAATATATACAGGGTGATCATTTTAAGTGCCTTACTCAAGTTCATTACTTATTTTTTACCTAGGAAAAAAATACAAAACTGTACTTATGTTTTTTTTTCGAAAAATCCATATTCGAAGATTTTTTTCTGAAGAATTCTAATTCGAAAAGAGAAAAAAACAATTGAACGTCAAATAAAAAACTTATGACCGAAAAACTGATAAATACTAAAATTTAGACCCTGTGTATTAATGCGAAGACGGACAAGTGACATTTCGCTGATTATAAATGAGTGTTACATAAATATTTTTCACTTCTAATTTGACCAGAATTTCCTTTAACTTTATTTTAAGTATATTAAACTCAGTTTAAAGAAAATTCTTTCCGAATTCAGCAATGTATAATATATTATTATCAATATATTTTATATTTAATAAGATAAATGTACAATAACACAAATATATCTTTTAAAACAAAATCATCTATGAAAACCAATAATACTTTTAAGTCATTTATTTATTTCAAAAATTAAATTAATCTACAAGTTGAATTTACAACAATTGTTCGAAAACATCAACATTTTGCAGCCAACATGACGTTTGATCAAATTCTCTCTGCATCTGCTTAAAATAATATGTAAATATTAAATCTATTTAACAACTTCATTATTTTAAGCTTTGATGTAAACGTCTTGTAACAAAACGGTAATATTTTCAGACATTTATTGTAAATGAAATAATAAAATTACCTTAGTTGTTGATATAAATAAATTATATAAATGTTTTTATTTATTTTCATAGATAACTTTGTTTTAAAAGATATATATGTGTTATTTTAAATTTAAACCCCAATGTCCTGTTAAATATTAGAGGTAATGAAAAAACATGTATATTGCTGAATTCAAGAAGAAGTTTTCTTTAAACTTAGCTAAGGGTGTATCACTTAAAGTAAAAAAAGTTGAAGTAATTTCCAGTCAAACCGGAAGTAAAAAATATGTATGTGATACGCATTTATGATCAGTGGATTGTCACATGTTCATTTACAGGGTGTTTAGGTATTTTCAGTTTTTCGGTCATAACGTTTTTATTTGATGTTCAATTATTTTTTTCTTTCGGATTCCTCAGAAAAGGATACATAAGCATAGATATGGATTTTCTGCCTGTGAAAAATCACGCAATGAAATCGAGTGAGGCACTTAAAATGATCACCCTGTACAATAACGAATAAAAAGTATGTAATATATATGTTTTTTATTTCAGAAGCACAAGGTTACAAACTTATCTAATTTTTGACAAGCAATCATTATTCTTACATTTGATATGATATTATGTGTTTTACAATGTAATCGGAAAAAAACTTAATCGCAGTTACGTATAAATCTATCGTGTGTCTTTGATTAGTCTCTATTTAACAATAATTTGCAATATCAAGAGCCACATGTATGCAAATTGCATAATTATAATAACAACGTATTAAATATGTAGATAGCTACTCAAAGACACTTGATTTTTGTTCCATAAGTAACTGCGATTAGGTTTTTTGTCGCTCAGTGTGTAATCTACTTAAATACTAAATTTGCCCAACCCTATAGAATATCTTGTATTTTGTAGTAATTATACATATATCTCGATTAGAAAAATGTTGCTGTTACCAGAGTGAATCAATATGCATTTTCTGACTTCTGTGGGGGGTTTCGTTGTTACTAGTTGAATTTTATATAAAATGAATGCTTATATTCTGATGTTTCAAAATCCCGAGGCCGTCAAAAATGCAAACAAGGTCACTATGGTTAAAAAACGAGTAAGCATAGGTATAGTAGCAAAGAGGAGACAAATTGTGATTTTTTTAATATATTTTTCAGAAAAGTTTTTGCAGAGCTAATATTTTTTATAATTTTCAAATATTATGTTATACATTGGAACTTACGAGAGAACGAAGTTTAAAACGGCAATATCTCGGTTAAAATGCCTCAAAATATAATTCAATATAGAATGATTTTGCATTTCTGTCGTATTATATCCGAAACAAAAGCTCAAATCGAAATTTTTTACTATTACGAAATGTATACGTTATACTTTCTGAACATATTGAATTTTAATTTTATGGCTATAATTAATAAGTTATACAACTAAATGCAATGCGATTCATATTTCCTGTGATCCCTTTGCAGTCGCGTGCTAGGCGTCCCCACTCCAACAAAACATCTATTTCATTTTTCCTCATAGTACTTCGACAATATACAATACTTATGCCCGTTTGCACCGTTCCGTGTAAGGATAGCTTAAGAAAAAGTAACTCTTAACATTGCTATTTCGTTTGCACCACACTCTAAGTGAAGTTTAAGGAGGAATTAAGTTCCCTTAGTTTAGGCCTACAATAATTTTTAACCAAAAAAAAATTGCTTTGAAAAGAGTTTTTGACATTTTTTGTATGATGGATTTATTTGAAATCGATATTGGGGATGATGTTGATTTTTCCAAAATGATATGGAAATTTTGGATATCGTGGATTATGGTTTTTCCAGAAAAATGTATGAAAGATCAAACTACTTCGGTGACTTGGATGAATTACAAATTTTTTTAGAGATTCCGTCTGACCAAGCCAACAGTTTTACACATTTTAGAATAGAACCACAACTGGAGTTTCCAAATGATTTATAAGGTACATTTATTCTCAATGAAAACATTTACATTTCAAGAAATTACCTTTTTTCAGAAATCAAAGTATTCCCCCAACAGATCAGTTATTTACCTGCCTTCGACGTTTTACCAGTGCTGGTTATCTCTCTAGTATTGCTGACTATATGGGAATGCATACAATCATCGACTGCTTAGAATAATATCTATTTTGCCAGTTGGCAAACGCAAATTAGCAAGTAAATCATCAAAATTTTTTGACATTAGTATTAGACTATTATATTTAAATGATAATTAATTTTGATATGATTAATTTGCCAATTTATTTTTGTGCAACCCATTTCATTAAAAGTTCAGAAAATAAATGAAAAATACCAAAAACCAAAGATGCAAACATTACATGTGTGTTGCCAATATTTTGGCCATACCTACAATTAACTTTTCAACACATCGATTATGATTCATCATTATTATTATTATAACTAGACAGTTATATTATTTATTTTATGACAACTGACAAAGGCAACCCTCCAATACAGTAACTCTGTAGTTCTAAAACAAAATATTCTAAATATCGCAACTTAAAATGTGACGTTGCCACAGTGATTCACCACTTACCTAAGGCTGTTCGTTTTTCGATCGGTGCAATGTATGAAGATTAAAACCTACCTTATTTATTTAAGGCACTTTAGCTATTCCTGGCTTAGCAGTACAACGGTGCACTGGACATAAGACGTCTATTCTGTAACTTACAACGATGTCGTTAACCATCGTTAACAAGCGATACAATAACAGAGGAATCAGATGATCGTATTCTGTAATAATAATTGTATCGTTAAATACAAGTGTGAAAAAAAAAACGGTTAAGTGAGGAAAGTTTTAGACAATTTTGTTACCATCTAAAAGCCGTCTTCAAAACTGTTCTAGCTGTTGGGGGTATTGGGATATCGTCAAAAAAGTTGATTGTTTCATTTTCTAAAATCAGCTATAACTTTTCCGTAGAATTTAACTGTCTAGTTAGATTTTAGTTTCAACGTTTCGATTATTTAAGACTATCATCAGGTTCGTTTTTCTTATCGAAACCATATTGGATTTTTTACTCACTAAAAAAGAAATCGATTTTAGCTTTTCAACGATGTATCACTTATAAAAGGAAAACGATAAAGTTAATTTTTCAACTAGATATGGCAATACCGTAAAATAAATACTAAAATACTATGAATGTACTTTAAGCTACGTAAATAAAGAATTACCAGTTAAATTCTAATAAAAGACTGTTTTGAAGGCGGCTTTTAGTTGGTAACAAAATGGTTAAAACTTTCCTCATTTAACCGTTTTCTATCTCTTACAGCTTCCGAGATTTCAATGGATGTACCACTAAAATGGTTCAGACTGCGTACACTGAACATGAACTAATACGGACAATATTTCCATTCCACTTTTACACCACCACTAAAATCTTAACAGTGGTGTTGCTTCTTCACACCTTTTTGGGTATTAAGTCACTGTCCTATAAATTATTTAAAAAAATTTTTAAATAAACCTCCGAGTCAAAGGTATTATTCAGAGGTTGATTTTTTGAAAAAATGTTTTTGCCTATCCAAAAAATGTCTCACACCTAAAAAATATTAACCTAAAACTGGAACTTAAATTCTGTTCTCAAAACGAAAGGAAAATATTTTTGATAATAGATTAACTTTTGTATCAGTGTTAAACATAATCTAAAATATTCGACATTAAAGTTTCATTTTAAAGTTAATATTTTTTAGATACCAAATATTTTTTGGATAGGCAAATTAATTTTTTCAAAAAAACCAACCTCTGACATCCTTTTGGTGCAGAGGTTTTTTTTAAATAATTTATAGGACAGTGGCTTAATATCCAAAGAAGATGCTAGGAAACATTATAGGATACCACAAATAAATAATTATAGATAATAAATGATGTTACTTTTTCTCTATAAAGTGTTTCTTTTTTGTTTTAACTTATAAATAATTTATTACTTCTATCCAGAACAAAAATGTGCATAATGTAACCCCTTCTATATCATGCAACAGAGCTACAGAGAAAAGTGAAATATGTGTTATTCTAGTGGGGACGCCTAGTACGCGATTTTAAACGGATTACAGGAAATATGCATCCCATTGAATTTAGTTGTGTTATTAATTATTAGTCATAAGATTATAAATTTAGTATGTCAGTATGAAAGAATGAAGTAAACTTTTCTTAAGAGTACAACATTTTGATTTGGGCTTTCATTTCGAAAATAATACGAGGATACCGCAAAAATTGTCTAAATTGAATTTGTTTTGAAGCATTTCAAACCGAGATATTGCCATTTTAAATTTCGTTCTCTCGTAAGCTCCAATGTACAACACAATATCAGCAATTTATAAAAAAATATGTGCTCTGCAAAACCTTTTCTGAAAATGCATGAAGAAATCACAATTTGTCTCTTCATTGCCACTATATGCCTAACTTGTTTTTTACGTACACATGATTTTTGACGGCCTCGGGATTTTGAAACATCAGTACATTCGTTTTATAAAAAATTCAGTTTATAACAACGAAACCCACACGAACTTACTTGTGTGCGTATATTTGAGTGTCGAATACTCTACTATGTGTATCGTTGAAAATTAAAGACCATTTATGTGTTTTGTATTGTATTAAGTTCAACCTGTATTTTGTACCAATTTTCATTACTGATTATGAACAAGAAAATAGTATATTATATACCTAGGTTGAGAAGTGAGCTATTATTTACCGAGCACTTTTATATCCTGAGGCGCGTAGCGCCGAAAGATATAATGTGCGAGGTATATATTGGCCTTCTCAACCGAAGTATATATACATTTTTTTTTTGCTACTAACATTGACATATTACCATATTTGATTTGATTAGATTTTGATATTAGTCATTTCCCATTTATTTTCAAATATTTCGAAATATCAAGTAGTCTGGGAGTTTAGTTGTCAAACCGACAAAATGAAATTAATGGAATATAATTTTAGATGTCATTTTCCAGAAAATGGACGATATCTAAAAGTTCTACGTAAAACGTGTGAATAAAATTGTAAAATGGGTGAACATTTTAGTGACAGTGATTTAGAGATGGAAGTGTGTACCCCGCCTGAACTTAGAGAGGTGGCAACTAGTGTAAGTAGCGATTTGTTGCTAGAAAAATCAAAAAGATTGGACATGAATGCATACACTCAATTAAAAATATGGTGTGAAAAAAAGGGAGCTGTTGAAATAACAGAAAAATAGAAAATTTTTCATTATTTACCTAGGTTGTTTTTTATTATAATTTTTTACCTAGGAAGAGAAATTCTACTTCTCATTAGAGGAAAGGAGTAAATAATGGTGATTTCTCAGGTTAGTAGTAAAAAAAGTCAATATAACTAGTCCTGAAGATGCTATTAAACATAGCAAAACATCCACTAAATTAAAAATGTTTTTTTCTATTTTAATTGACTTATTCCTCCTAAGTTGTCTTATTAATAATCATCATTAAACATTCAAGAAGTTTTTTCTACTGTCGAGTACTCCATATGTTCTCAAAAATGTTTACCATTTCCATAAGAATGTGATTGTTATGAGAATCGCCCTCATCTGTCACATGATTAGGATACATCAATGACAATAACGTATTGTGTTATTGACAGCCAATAACATCTTGATTTCATGGATATTTTTCGTCTAAGGATTTTACTTTAAAGCCGGGAAATATTCGACAATTTCCCTAGTGAAATATTCGAGGACCTATGGACCACACACGGAAAGAAAATGCTTTTAATTATTTTACGACAACATTGTTTGCTGAGAGTTGTAGTTGTTTTCATCAAAGTTTGTAATTCATTGTCGCATAATACATATGAAAGGACTCTAAATATTTGCAGCGAATTTATTGTATTTATAAACAACAAATATTGTTTAACTGTTTATTCTCTTGGGATGGTAAAAGTAACAATTTACGTCAAAGTAAGAAATCAACTATAATATAGAAAAATTACTGCGCGGTCTTTGTTGAACTCAAACAAGCATTGTACAAAGTACCTACATATTGTAAGTGTTTTAATAAAAATATTAACAGAAAATTCCGCCACAAATTGTGTGGCATTGCGAAATAATAGGTGACAAAATCTGTAGTAATAGTTTTAATTTAGAGATGTACGTACGCCAGCAATAAATCACCATCAGATTTGTTTACCATCAGGTCGTTGCTTTTGCGTTATCCAATTACTTACTTATCATTTCCTTTCACTCCAAAATGCCATCCAGTCTAGAAAGCCTAATACGCAACCCTGTGATTTTGTTACATTTATAATGTAAGTGCTATGAGTGGTGATTCTTATAAACATAACTAACCATGGACGATTTTGTTATCTCAATCTTAAATAGTTGGGTGTTGTTTGAACTCATTGAGTCATTTTGAGGTTAGTTTTAATATCGCATAACATTACAGGGAATCTTTTATAACAGCAAAAATTGAAAAGGAACTTTTCGTTTCATTAATTGTGATGAATTTAAAATAATTGATTCCGTTAAATAATAGCAACGTTGAGATGTGGACAGATTTATTCTGAACTATAGTCTTTACATCAAGAGATGGCGCGTTGTATCACCTGTGGTTTCAATCCACAAGAACTTCCACGAATATTGGTAAAATGAAAATGGGATCAAATCGTAATACACGACATATTAATATTCTCTTCATAAAATATTTGGGGTGGTATTACCTACTTACTTGTACATGTCCGATGATTTCTTCGTCGTTAAGGAACCCCTAGCTTGCCATTTATAATATGCTAAATATACTGCTATTGTACTATTGCGGCCGAAAAAAGTGATCGAGTGATTTTCCCGTTGTAAATACGGTTCTAACCAGTGACGCATCAATCATAATGTATTTTATTATTTTTATTAGTGTCAATGCTATTGTGTTTTACAATAGACATTTTTTTGAAAAAAAACATACTACTGATAATAAATCAATTACTTTTTTTCGTCCGCAATAGTACGTAATGGTTATAATATAACTTAATTTTTCGCTGATTTAAGTAGGAAATGTTCAAAAGTTCACAATATATCATATTGTACTGGAATTGTCAACAAAAACAAGAACAGGCTCCAAATATAAAATAGTAAATGTTTTTGCAAGTTTCAGTAGCATCTTCTACAAACTCCATGACTATAATCACACTGTATTACAAATTTGAACATCGAAATTGAGCCTGTCACTCTTTCTATTGCAAATGTTTGCAAGTTTATGTTACAAATAACCTAATAATTTGTAGTTTAATTTTACTACAATTTCTTCCTGAAATTTAGTACAATTTGTTGTTGTCCCTATTTGTATCGTAATTTGTAGTAAGTGCATACAATTGTAGTATTTATGACAACACTTTTTTCCGTGCAGATTATATAGGCTGTAGTAGCAGTTTTATTAACACGAAATTATATAAAAACGTCCATAATGAGAAAATCCCTTACACAAAATTAACATTTATACAATAGGTAAATACATAGAGTGACAATGATATGTGACAACTGGCTTATCAAAATAAATATCAAGGCAATCTAAACAATTTTAATTTTGTAATACTTTTTTCGGGAGATTCTCTCAATTTTCTCCAAATATAACACGGAAGCGGGATATCTCCAGAAAATTTTTTTTGTTATCTTAGCAAACGTTGTATATTTACGCGGACGAACAATTGTCGTTTATATCCCTCTCACAAACAGTTGTATTATTAATGCGGAGAAAATCGCGTTGAAGCAATATCTCCTAGTTATAAATAAACAATTTCTTTTAAGATATTTGAACTTCATTGTTACTGTAAATGTTTTTAACTTTGTGTATATTACAATATATTTTTGCATACTAATAAAAGTATCACATTTTTAATTTAATAACTTTTTAGGTTAATTCAATCATCTTTGAAATGCGAAAATTGTGACAAAATGTTTTCAACGTTAAAAAAATTAAGAAGACATTTTAAAACTCATAAAGAAAAAAACATACCTTGTGAGTACTGCGATAAAAAGTTTAAGTGGCACACGAATTTAGAAACACACATTAAATTAGAACACTTCAAGGAATTTGTCTGTAAGTGCGAGTTCTGTGATAGAAAATTTATGCTCGAGAGTCAGCTCAAAACTCACATAGATAACGTCCATCTTAACAAGTATAAATATTATTGTGATACCTGTAAAAAGGGCTATAATTTTACAGGTGATCTGAACAGGCACATCAAATCGGAACATGAGGGAATGCGTGTCACTTGCGAATATTGCAAGAAAAATTTTAAGAATCCAAATTATTTAAAGGAACATTTAAAAATTCACGATCCTGTTTACGAAGGAAAATATGCTTGTCCAGTTTGTCCAAAAACATATACAAATATGGCTTTATACAAACGACATATAAAAGAGCATGATAGAATAAAAGTTCTTCACATTTGTGATATATGTGGAAAAGTTGTTAGTACAAAATCGAGTTTAAACGACCACATGATGACACACACCGGAGAAAAACCTTATGGATGTGAGGTGTGTGGTAAGAATTTCAATAAAAAAGTCATTGTTACTGACTCATAAACGAATACATACTAAAGAAAAACCATATGTCTGCACAATTTGTAGCAAGACTTTTAGACAGAAACCAGCATTGAATGTTCATATGAAATATCACTCGGGAGAGAAGCCATATAGCTGCATTATTTGTACTAAAAAAATATGTTACCAAAACGTTATTAAAAAGTCATAAATGCAACGGACCAGAAAAAATTAACAAGGAGTTAAAATAAAAAAGTTAAAATATATTGCTATATTAATTCAAAAGAATCACATTTTTTTTATTTTGGTAAATTAAGGATAGATTCTAGAAAAAGTAGATACTATATTTCGGGAAAGTGAAAGTGAGAAAATTATTTAGACGATGACTTCAAAAAGTAAACTTTAAAAATATTACAAATAAAATTAAACCGAAATAAATATATCCAACGTCACCCACGTCTGTATACCGTGCGCTCGTGCACTCCCGTATTTATGTTAAAAATATGACTGATATTTGCCATAGCGCATGCAGTCGCTCTTCTCTCTGCTCCGATTGTACAAGTTCGAACAACGCTACGTCCCTATGTAGTGTAGAAACATGAAAACACGGTATGTGTTCCACACACATACGACACACGCTATAATTGTGTGTCAAAATGGAATATTTTTCTTTATAATTTGTAATTTTTTTATCACAAAATAAATGTTTATAAAATATTTTGTATTCTTGCTTATTTTCAGAAAACTTTACCCTACAAACTATGTTTAAAAAGTTATAAATAATATTGACGTTGTGCATTATATTTGAATAATTGTTTGCATGTCTATGATGAGTTTTACTCCTTAAGGTCGAGTTTCAATCACGCAGTTGAAACGTCTACAGTTGCGTGGCAACAACCGCGCGATGAACGAAAAATGGAATAAAATTAATACTGTGCAATTTTAAGCATCAAGAATTCTATGTAAGTATGTATGTATAGTTATCATATATGTAAACAAATAATACGTGTGTTCACGCTGCACACGTGGGCGTCGTTAGAAAAATTATCAGGGGACAAAAATTTTTTTTTAATTGAGCCATTGCATTAAATTCAAAGGAAAACCTCACAACGTATTAGGTTAAAAAAATATTACAAATATGTACCTAAATCATATATTTTCGTACAAAAGACCAAAAAGAAATAAAACACAAAAACAGCCAAAACCTATTTATTTTTGCAAAACTAAAAAATATAACAATGTAGTGTTTTTATTACTATAGTCCATTCATCCCATATAAGCACATAAAATATTGTAGCATAGGTGCGCAGTATTATATATAAATACATTTTGTGTATTTATAATGTTAGAGAACTATGCATAACTGAAGGTCGGCAAAGGGTCACTCTACTCGCTCAGCCCAGGTAAACAATTTTTTATGTGCTCAAATGAAACGAATGAAGTATAGAGCTCGGATGGATGTACTGGTTCCCAATCACGGCATTTATGAAGACGATATTATATTGTAAACATCTACTGAAACATTCCTAAACAACAGAAAAACAGATTTTATACAACATGATAAATAAAGTGAATATTATTTCATTTTAAAATGTTAATATGTAAACTAGTTTTATCGTAAACAGTACTATATTAAATAAAAATGTAATAAAATATTTTACAATTGCACTACACTGTGGCATCAGAAACCCCAGCAGTCAATTCTATTATACTTCAAAATGTGTTGGAAAAATACTCTGATTTTACCCACATTTATACAGATGCTTCCAAATCTAATCACGGAACAGATTGTGCTTTCCTAATACCCAACTCTAGTGTACATTTCAAATTTAAACTTTCTCACGAAACGTCAATTTTCTCCGCAGAGGCTTATGCTATTGTTAAGTCCTTAGAACATATAGAAAACAAACAAATTAAAAGGTCAATTATACTAAGCGACTCCAGATCAGTACTTTTGGCAATAAACAATACGTACAAACCAGTATCGTACAGGTGTCATCCTTTTATTAAATATATTAAACACTATAATAACTTGCTAAAAACATCTGGTTTTGAAATACACTATATATGGGCTAAAGCTCACTCTGGCATAAGACACAACGAAGAAGTCGACTTATTGGCAAAAGACAGTGTTGCGAACGGAACCACCGTAGACGGTCTGTATCTACAGGATTGTATAAATGTGAGTAAAATAGGTGTAAATAAAAAATGGTCCTCTCATTGGCAAGAGTATTGTTTTACTACACCTAGCAGATATACTCAAATCCAAACTGAAATTCCGAATGAACCTTGGTACTACTGCTTACAAACTTCTACGAGGTACATCACAACTATTATCAGGCTGAGATTTGGACATGGCTGTTACCCCAAGCATTTAAACAAAATAGGAATTTTACCAACTAATTTATGCGAACCCTGTAATGCTGTGGGCGACCTGGATCATTTATTTTTCTGTTGTGATAAATACAAACCTGGCCGGAACCAACTTTATGCAGACATTCTGACGCTAAATATTCAAATTCCAGTGAACGTCTTACATTTATTATCATTAAATAACGATAGAGTGATTGGAGTTATGAGTTATTATAAACTTTTTAAAAACTTCTGGACTCAAAATTTAAAATTGTATTAGTTTCGTATCCTACTATGTCTTTCCTTTGTTTGGTTACCCATTCCTTACTTACCGTAGTCTATGCTAGTTTGTCTTACAATAAAAGGCCCTGAAAGACTCCTGGGCGAGAAGAATGTGCATATGTCCCTCCTTTGGTTTTCTTTTCTTTTTAAAAAAAAAATAGTAATAAATTGTGGTTAGGATTAGGTCCATAGTTGGTTGTGTATGCGTTGTGGAGTAATCCTTTTTTAGAATCTTTTTAACTTTGTTAAATAATATACAAATAGTAACTTGTGCCTGGCTGTATGGATTTTATCCCAATGCCATTTAAGAAAAAATACACTGTGGCAACTCAAGGAATTTACGTAGATAGATGCGCTCTGTGGGTCAACTGACAATAACGGGAAGCCACATGCGATTTGTCAGTACATTGCTTAACGTCGAGTCGTATGTAAGGACGGCGGAGCTAAAGTCTTTTTAAAATGCCTCATTGTAAACTTTCACATGCTACTGTAAATTTGTGGATTCGTGATATCCAGGAATTGAAATTTGACTGTATACGATTATATTGCAGTAGCTATAACAAACTAGATTATCCACTTTTTAGATAATTTTTGCGAAAATGAGGAGCTTTCACGCAAAAGAGAACAAATCTATTTTTACCTTAAAACGAGCTGACATTCCGTTCGAAATTTTAGCCAAAAATAAACGAATTCGTATTAAACAAGATGTTCAAGTTTCAGTTGTCAACCAAATAGTAACAAAACTATGAATTATTTTTTCTCGGAAAGCGAAAAAAGACCTTTATGACGTCATTGACGTGTCCCCTCACCATAATTTTATTAAATGCGACAACCGTTTTGTTTATGAACCGTGGCTCCGGCCTACCCCCCCCCCCCTTCTGGAAATATTGGTGATGGCCCCGTTATAATTTAGAATATTAGTTTTTTTTTGGCATTTTTTAAATGAAAGGTTTCGTAAATTACAATAACAATTTTGAAACCTAAAAACGCACAATATTAAATGATAAAAGAGTAAGTTGTTATTATTATATTTTGAACTATATTTTGTTTAGGCTTGGTAGTAGGAGTCACTTTCCGGTCACGAACAAGATTTGTTCGATATTCATTTCATGCAATGGAAGAAATTCGGGGATTTTTGAAACTTACCAGTTTAGCTTAGTTTTAAACCTTGAATAACATGTTAAGTTTGCGACCTCGTGTCGCTGCCGCTGGCACCGTCATATTAACAAAAAAGGCATCGAAAATAAGTTCTTTGGCAATATCTCTTTTCCAGTATCTTCTAGACTAAAAATAAGTAATATAAAAATTGTTAATTAAATTCCACACGTCCTTTTTCAAACTTTTCTGTTGAAAAAAATAGTTCCAGAGTTATATTATAAGTGAAGAGTATTTCTCTAAATTACATATATGCTCTCTTTTTAATTTGAAATTGTACTAATTATTATCGATTCATTATTACTTAATAATAATCATTTATTTATACTCGTTTTCACACCAACATAAGGTAGATAGATTGATTTTGTCTTGTTTCATTCATGTCACTACATGTATTACTACTATTATAATTTTTCTAAAACCGTCTTTAAAAGTGCGTTTTCACTATGTATCCAAATTAAATCTAGATATCTCTGTTAAAATTTGTCTGTTAGTAGTATTAAAAAACGAAAACAAATAGTTCGTCATAAATACCACATAGATTTAATATATAAAATTTCAGTCAATACTGATGTGTATTTTTTTTATTAATAGGAAATATTAATGATATAAATATTATTAGTTTCATAAAATGACACCAAATAAAACATACGTATTTCTTATTAATAAAAAAAAAATAAACATCAGTACTGCCTCGTTTTTTATATGTTATATCCATATGGTATTTAAGATGCATTGTTTGTTTTAATTTTTTTTCTTATCAAAAGAAACATTTTAACAGCGATTTAGAGTTTTATGTTGATAATCCTGGCGACGAAGGAGTGCTAACGTAACCTTAAGACGTTCATGTTTTTACCGCTTATATAAATTGATATCGAGGTTTATAAATATCACTTGAGCTATTTGAGGATAGGTAAGAATATTTTTGTATCAGCACCTGTAAGAGTATACAATGTTTTTTATACTTTTTTTTATTCTAGTTTATATTATTTCGCACTAGTGAAAAATAAACGTAGTAAATAAATTCATTTTTTATATTTTCAGTCAGTATTAAAATTAATCAGCCAGTTTCATTGTTATAATAATTAATGTAAATATTTGTAAATAGGGTATCAACACAAATATTGTTATTAAACTATATTGTCTTTTAACTTGGACTGAAATAACCTTTTGTTTTAGAGATATCATTGAATGTACAAGTGACATTACAAAGTACTACCGTTGCGACCATTGTGGTAAGGTATATTTATCTTGGTCTCAATTAAAAAACCATTTCCGAAGTCACGAGAACCAAAATAAACGTCTACAGGCCAAGGAGCTAGCAGTATACAAATGTGACGTTTGTGAAAAAGTTTTTGGAGAAATGGGAGCACTAAATAGGCACAAACAAGAAACTCACTTAAAAGTACCCAGATTTACTTGCGCAAAATGTAATAAAACTTTTTATTACAAATATCTGCTCGTTCGTCATCATAAAGTGGAACATGAGGGAATCCAACCCACGTGTGAAATTTGTAATATGGTCTTCACTAGATATACAACACTAAAAAAACATCACGAGGAGAAACATAATCCAGACTACAGAAAAATGGTGTGTCCCGTTTGTTTTAAAACATTTGGTGGTTCAAGTAGCTACAGAAAGCACATAAAAAGACATGATGGACTGCCGCAAGCAAGCATTTGTGAGGTCTGTGGGAAAACTTTGTCCACAGCCTCGAGTCTTAAGGACCACATGATGAGAAGACACAGCGAGGAAAAACCCTTTTTGTGCGATGTTTGCGACAAAGCTTTTACCACTTCGCAGTCACTAAGGACGCACAAGGTTACTCATGAGGAACTTATTATCGAATGTCCAATATGTAAGAAAAGATTTACGCAGTATGCTTCTTTGCGAATTCACATTAAGAGAGTTCATATTGGCGAAAAGCCTTATCCCTGCACTACATGTTCAAAATATTTTGCAACACGGACGGAATTAAAAAAACATTCTAAAAGATGTCGTGGACCAAGACAGTAGTTACTTAGAACTTATGAAGAGATTTTTTTAATAAGACCCTATTTAAATTGATAATACAAAAAGACTATAAGCGTTCTCATTATTTTTCTAAAATTATTATCTAAAATAATCGGAACGCTCTAACCTTTTATTTTTCAGTGTAGTATGCAACACGTAGATAAGAGTCATACATAAATAAACAGTAGTATCAAAAATTATAATCTTTGGTAGTATACACGTATTTACTTTCATTCTTGTTGGTATGGTGCGTTTACATTAAGAGACAGTGTGCGCAATACTGAGAAAGTATATTTTTAAATGTTTTGTGACATTACATATACTAAAAAAAGAAGAAAAAATTACATGACGGTCATATAAATACTAGTATTTATCGTCTTGAGACAGGTTTATAAGAAATTTTATGATTACATCTAGGACGAGTCCCGTTTCCAAACCTGATCAACCGGTTGGTAAATTCCACTTTGACAGTAGTTCTTGAAAAGTTGGTTATTTGTGGTACACTCGCGATTTGCCATGTTTGTTATTTTTGATTTTTTCTGCAACCGTCTAGGAAGTTAATTAATTGTTTTTGGTCAATTTTTTTGAGTGGAAAATATATATTTACTGGTGTAGCACGGTAAAGTGAAGTGTCAGTAGAATTTTATGAATTTTGCTAAAGTTAAAAGGATTTTTGAGACCAGCAAGTACGGTTGCAATAAAGATATTGTTGCAACACACTCGGAAAGTGTCTTTACTGAGCTCACTGGCGTTCAGGACTCACTAAGGCGCGCCCTGGAAATTGCCAGCTCGCCCAAGAAAGTATCTTTTTCCGGTCTTGTTATGTAAATAGTAAATAACTATTGCGCTATAGTTATTTATGTATCAAGGGTGTAAAGCAAGCGTTTATGGCCCGCGGCGTGAAGATAATAGTCCGAGGCTTTAGCCGAAGGTTATTACACGCCAAGGGCAGATCCAGCAAAGCTATTAAATTTTACTCGAAATCCATGCAACCTAGGAAAAAATTAAAGAATAGTTTTTTGGTAGAAATAAATTAATAGAAGCCAGTTTAAAGATAGCGGGATATAAAATTACATAGGGCCCGCGGGCCATAAAGTTGCACTTAACGCCCGAAAAACCGGGCTTTAAAGTACACTTTAAGGCCCGGTTGTGAATAAAAGTTTAAAACAGGAGCATAATTGAATATAAATAAATAAGTTTACCGTTATGTTGTTGGGTGTATGTAGCATATTCTGTGGTTTATTCGATGGTAGCTGAAAGAGGATAGCTGTTTTAATAAAATAAAAATTAAACCATAATATAAATCTTTTTTGTTCAACCCTTATACTACCACTACTAAAATTTAAAAATTTGTGATTAGAATATTTAAAACATTAAGAATATACAATATATAAATGAACCAGTCAGTCAAGCATAGCAGGACTCACCCTACCAAGCACAAATACAGAAATGACCATTCTCATAAGACTGGTTGTTTTGGTGATGAGATATTTCAGGAACCACATTTCGTAAATAACGATTTTTCCAGCGGTTAGACGGGAACCAATATTAATGGAATGGCAAACCATAACCGAGGTTGTAAACGGACCTCATACTTAAATTAATCATAAGAAATTCGACTTATGCCTTCTGTTGACTGATAGATATTGATAGCGTGATTTATGCTTAATTTGAATTAATCACATTATTTGCTACAAAACTTATACGAGACAATAAATACTTGTATTTATGAGATCATAATATAATTTTTCTTTGGACAGTATTCGTAAATGACAAAATATTTAAAAGTAAACTTTTCCATTGTTGTCAACAGTGGATAAGTAAAAATGCTTCTTCACTAATAATAACTATCAGTTATTTACAGTTCGGAAGATATTGTGAGTGAATAAGAAAATGTATTTACATATTGTGTTTAAAACTACTGGCTCACACATTTGAAGTTACTCATTTTATCGTCATGTAAACGCGCCATTAGTTAGGAGTGTATCGATTCATTTTCATATTAATAAATAAAATTACTAAATACAAAAAAATCATGGTATTATAACCTTGTTTACAACTTTTTCTTACACAAATCGAATTCTTTTCAGTTTAGCCTGACATGGAGAAACACACATTAAATGCAAACTATTTATTTGACGTTTTGCTTTCAAGTAAGGACTAAGCTATACAGGATGATTCCTTTATCTTTCTACATTCCGTAACAGCCAAACCATTTCAGATATGATTATGAAATTTGGAATATCGCTACTATAGTATATAGTGGGCCTAGACTGTCTTCATATCGCGTTAATTTCATTTCCGATTTAACCGAAAATGAGGACAATTTGCTTGCGGTGACTGCCTAATTCGAACACTTACAATTTGACACTTTTATGTCCAATAATCTCGATAATCCGTACACTTTTATTTTATTCATAGATTTAAAAGATAAAGATTCAGTGACACAGTCTTAAAGTGTTGGCTACATGTTACGTGCTACATTAGACACGATATACTTTTTATATCCTTCTTCTTCTACCTTATTTATATTTAAATTATGTTTTCTCTCTCTCTACCACTGTACAGTGGGGGCCAATAGGAATGTCGTTTTAATGTGGGTATTTTGACATTTATTTAAATAGAAGCGGGTTAATAATATGCTCCTGTAAATTGTTCAATGTTTTGAAATAGTTATTTTTTATCTAAACAGTTTTAAATGCTATCATTTCTTATGTTCATGGAGTAATTATAAATAATATAGGAATTCATTTATGTGATAAATGATGATATTTTCATATGTCCACCGTTTGTATATTTTCTCAAATCTTGACAATAATATATGTAAAAACACAAAGATTTATAAATAGAGCATTAATTTACTAACCTGAATTTATTACTTTTCAATTAAATAATATTATGCTTTTAAATGTGCATCGTGATTCGTGAGCTTACTGAAAAAATAGATTTAGAAAAAATAATCGATGAATTTATAAGTAAAAATAGCAAGAACTTTTGTGGTAGGTACTGTCAATCGTCAAATGAATGTATGTACTTTTATTATAATTTATAATGAATAACGCTTTTGTTTCATTTTCATTATTCTATATTAACTCACAAAACATATAAATAATATAACACTAGTTATGTTATGAGGATACAATATAAAACAAAGCCAACACAATCTATGCAACTGATGCAACATCATTCATCATATGTGTAATATGTTTATAAGAAATTAAAATTTACAAATTAGGACGTACGATTCCAATAATAATACGCATGCGTAAAGCTGGTGCTTAGAGAAAGATAACATCATAGGGAAAAACATCTACTAGTTGAGATAATTTAAAGAAAGTATGTGTTTTATGCTGGATCAAGGCAGCCTCATTAAACGTATATGGTGTCTTGGTATCTTTTCCCTTAAGTCTATGATTTTATTTCATAAGCATCTGTCGTAGTTGGACGTTGCACTCACTTAAGTCCAACCGAACACTGCAAAGTTTAAGTGAATAGAGTATAATCCGAGGTGCTGTTGGAACAAACCTATCGAATCGCGATGTAAAACAAAACCTTTATATAATTTGGTGCCTTCTTCCATATGTCTCTCCCTATACTTTTTTGGTTCAGTCCGTTCCTACTTGCTTGTTTTAAATGGAATACGTTATATGGAAAAACCATTAAATTCTGATTAAATTAATGTATATACTTGGAGGTTTATCTTAAATATCTAAAAAGATATAGCAGATGATTAAATAGCATCATATAGTGTCAGGGAAACATAAAAAACTTAAAAGTTGCATGACTTAACCAGTAAGCTAATGTCAGATCGTTTTAATTACAGCTTACCGTAGTGATCTCAAAATTAAAATTGAAAAGTGATCCAAGACATACAAGAAATTTCGAGTTATTTTATACTGTTAAAATTTATTGTCATCGTGTTGTCGTTACTACTTTATCATTACCGTTGTAGTTTCTTCTTGTTGTGTGTTTTTGTATATTCACAATAATAAAAATGTTTGATGACAATGTGACATTTGTTTAATATTTGTCATGGTCATTTTTTAATTTTTTTATTTTTGCATCACACGATAAGGTGCTAATTAACTCTCTTATAGCTCTTCAGGCATTTAAGGTAGACTCCAAGTATGTACATTATTTTATCAGAATTTAGTGCTTTTTCCGATATTGTCAAAATACATCATCTTGGTTTTAAAAAAGCTAAATTGCCTTCATCTCCTGTTAAATCGGAAGTGACGAAATTCCAGCCGGAGTGCAGTCTGAGCGCCTATGTGAATTATAGCAGTGATACTACAAATTTCATATTTATATCTGTCATGGTTTAGCTGTTATGGTTTGTAGACATATAAGCTGTCATGGTTTAGCTGTTATGGTTTGTAGATATATAAGGAAATCGCCCTGTATATAGTAGGATATGTAGGGGAAGTACTTGATTATGTAGTTTTATTGTCGTTTGGAAAAAAATTAGTAAAAAAACCTCAAATTCTTTCGCTTTCGACAAAATTTGCATTAATACAGCCCTATTCTAGAAACAATATTTCTCACTAATTTTTAATTTTTTATCACCGACAATACTCAAGTGAAACTCTTATAAAAATACTTGATTATTCTGTCATTGGACACGTTGAAATATTTACCACACATTTGGGCACATTATTTTTCCTCAGTCTTATACTTTGGTGTCTTCATGCTTTCTCGAACACATTTGACAAGTTGCACGCATACAACCAGAATATGTGCAAATGAACTAAACGCAACTGAATTAAGATTAGGATTTCGCAGATAGGCATTTATTTTCTGTTTCTTGTAAGTATGTATTTAAAAAAACCAGACAGTAGATACTTTTGAGATGGTTTTAAGAATTTGTTCTTATTCTAACAATTCATAATAAAAATTTTTGGTTGTCAGTTTTTTGTTGTAAACAACAATGAAAATACCTACTACTTATTTTCATTGTTAGATAACAAATATTAATTATATCAAAAATTAAGTAATGTTTTATATTAATATAGTCATTAAAATAGTAGCAAAGTCCTTCAACCATTTTAAATAAGATACCATGTTTGATTTTTTAAATATTTCTAATAAACCAAAAATGAATGCGTACTATTACTCTCTTGGCGATATCTGAACCTTAAATAAAAATAATTCTTCTGAAGTTTTATTTATTCACAAGGTAATAAAGGCATTCTAACATTTTGACAATGAGGCAGTTTATTTTGTCCTGCAAAACAAAACTGGTATGATTTTAGTGCTTCACTATACTACTTCTTTTATTAATTATAGGGTTTTTACTATAGTTGAAAATGTTTTAGGATTTTATTTTATATCTTAATCTTTTATATTATCTTTCTAGGAATCTTAATATTATTCAGATTATATTGTTTCTTCAAAAAATTCATTAACTGTTAAGTATATTAGGGAATGGTTGACAGAAAATAAAATATGACACTTTCTTTTTTTGTTTTATTTTAAACAATTTTCAAATTTTAAATGTGAATACGGTGTTGCAATTATTGTACTTATCTATTATTATTTTCGGGCTCAAAACGTCCGTTTTCGTCATATTCTGGAACTTTTTTTTCGGCGCCAGTACTTTCTTTTTCCGTGAATAGATGAGAACGTAATATTGTTTGAAAAAATCTCTGATATATAGGTATCTTCTTTTTGTATTTTATATATGTATATAATTAAATGTTATCCTGGAAAACCACACTATCGTATTTTATTTCTTGTGAAATCCACATTCATCCAGGTAATTTACACTTTAAAACAAGTTACCAACAATAAAAAAAATATATAAATTTTATAATAATAATAATAATAATAATAATTTCTGTGCAGAATTACAAACTTTGTACAAGAATTTTAAGTTGGTCGGTTATAAAGTAAGTATTTAATTTTAAAATGCACTAACATAATTATTTTATTAAAATAATATATTTTTAATTAATCTTCATTTGTTTTAGGCACAAATTTATTATAGTTATTTAAAATTCATACATGAACATGGATCTATTTTGTTTAAAAATACCTCATTTTCTAGCATCGACAAAACCATTAAAAAAAAAAAATACGCGCCTTAGTAGGCACGTATTTTTTTATCCTAGTGGATAGAGAAAAAATTAGCACATTCGAACAAGCCTATTTGTATTGAAGATAAAGAAAATGTTATTTATTACTAAGAGCTGAATAGAGTTACATAGTACCCGTATATCCGAAGTTCTTGCAAAAATTCAGTTACTATTTAGAGAAATATATACATATTATATATAGAGAATATAGAGAAATACATACATATTATATATACATATTATATTTACGCTTGCGATGTAATAATTATTCCAGAAATTATTATAGTTATTCTATTATGTTTGTTTCTACTGTAAGTAATAAATTAACTATTGTGTTTATATTAAATACCGCCCACCTAAAATAAGTGAAATGAGAGTGTGTATTGAGCCAATTTTAATTTCAGAAATTTAGCTAATTATTGTCTTAATTATATACAACGGTTGTCTTACAATTTAGGATTCACCCAGTATATTTGAAAATATGCAAGTTGGTAGAATCTTAGTTTATTCTAAAATTAGCCTTAGAAGAAATCCTATGGTAAATACTTATGTTTTTACTTTTAAAAATCCACAACATTGATTTATTTCAAATATTAATCCATGCACGTTTTAATTAATTTCTTTTTTTGAAACATACTTTTAAAATTATGAGAAAGCGATTTCCAGATTTACCAAACATTTGTTTATATTAAATAACGCAGGGAATTTGTTTAAGAACGTTGCGTTATACGTTGAAATGCGCATCAGCTAAACCCTATCAGTCACGTGACTGCTACGTCACGATCTTGGGGGAATAAAACAGCACGCGCGCCAACCACAGAACAGTCACAGTCAGTTCTTCATTTCGAGTGTTGTGTTATCTGGTTAAACGCGCGGTAAGTTCGAGTCCCCCAGTGTGCTCCGGTGGAAACAACGGTAAGAATTATTTTCCGTAAATTGCCGTATATTTACGAAACTTTGCTCAGAGTAGGTTCCGTTAAATGTCAATTATATACGAATACTCGCTAAGAATTATTTTCCCGTAAATTGCCCCCATTATATTCGAATACCTGCTAATCCGATCGATCAGGGAAAATTCTCAATTCAATGAGTAAAATAGGGCTATCTACTCGGAAACGACCATCGACAATATTCGGTTATCTCGTGGGACTTTTGGGGATTCTAGCTTATTGTTCAAGTATAGAATCCGATCACAGACGAAGTTGTCCGGGGATGATAGTGCAGTTTAAGTATGTTTTAAATATAACTTTTTTAAAATTAATTCTAATATAGTGTTTGTTATTCAATGTTCACTTATGAGTTCATTTGGGTGAGGATTATTATCAGTCATATAATAATGATTGTAAAGCCATAATAAGCCGCATTTATTTCACTGTTCATAGCATATTTTGCTCCGCCATTTGTGTGGACCGTCGTAGCAAAGACAAGATTATTTCGGCCATTTTCGACATTGTTTCGGTTAGTTTCGTATTTACAAATATGTATATCGGGGAAGCGTAGAAACATATTTTTGAAGTGGTCCTATCTTGTTGAACACAAGATACGATTATTTCTATCATTCCAGCGTCGCAGAATAGGAACTCGAGGGGTTTTCCAAATCAACATAACTTTTTTGCGATATGAACTTTTTCTACATTATTGATAACAATTTCTAATGTGGAATAAAATGAAATATAATAACCCTAAAAAATAAATTTTTGTTAATTATTATTTATTTTACGAAAACTTATCACAGAGAAGTACAACATATATCTTTTTAAACAATTATTTTTCCGGCTATTTGCCAAAGAAACTTGGATTTAGAAGAAGTTAGAAAATCATAATTAGTGAAAAAAATTGCGTTATTATATTTCATTTCATTCCATATTTTAAACTTTTACCAAGAAAAAAAGATACCTAAATTGTTTTAAATTTCTAATGTATTTGTTGTGTGTTATTTTCTTGTTTTTACATCATTGGATAAAGCATAAATTGATAAAAAAATTTCCCGATAACTTGCAAATATTATCGAACAAATTCACTTAACCAATGTACAGAATGTTGTATAGAAATTAATTAGAATGGCCATCGTACATTATTTACATGTCATACACCGTTTTATCCCGCCCAGCACCCTATTTTGCTCCTTGGTCCCGAAAGCTTTTTTCCTACAATTTATGGCTCATCCAACTTTATTGATGTGTTCTACTTACTAATTATTGTATACTGTTCATTACTATTTAGAAAATTTTGTAAAATTTTTTTGGGTGGATCTAAACCGCACCAGACCGATCCGGAAATTAATGTACTATTCGATCACAATTATTCAGAGCTCAATACAAAAAAAAATAATAGCTCGAATTCGATGTGATAGTCTATAACTTGGACCTATAACAAGTTACCACCTATTTATTTCCTTGTACTGTAGAATCTCTCAGGTTGGACTAATTTAAAGACATTTTATGCTAAAAATACGAATTAACTGTATTATGTAGTCAGGCGTCCAGGGAACATTCGGTTGTCATTTTTGATGTTTTAATAAACATACATAGGATTTTAGCCTACTTGTTCAAGTATAGAATCCAATGCCAGTGTCATGGTTTAAAAAACCACGAGTGAGATTCTATCGTCATTTGCTTATGGATAGTATCCGGCCGGATCTTAAAACACGAACTTAATAAAGGATTAAAAAGCCTCATCAAGTGTCACGCTTGTACACCGTAACCACTTGCACCCGGACGTTGTTGCCATAGTACCACCTTCAGCATTAGTCGCTATAAAGTCATTAACCGCTTACTAGAAATACCAGTGATTTAATCCGTATTATCACTAGCTTCTGTAAATACATGTAATAGACGTTTTGAAACTTGTCTGCTTATAAAACTCCAATAGTAGTAGTTTCCGTAACTTTGAGCAATTTCGTAACCTCTCGCTTGGTTTATTGACGTGCTTTCTTGTAATATGTATTACTAGTTACACTGTTAAATTATACAGGGTGTGGCAATAGTGAGTCGGACCTCGATATCTCGAGTTCTACGATGGCTAGAAATTTTTTCAAAAAATTGCAAGTAAACTAGATAAAAAGGTCTATAACTGGAAATTATTTTCGAACATACAGGGCGAGCCAAGACGAAATTACAGGACCAAGTGCCTTTTTTTTTAATGGAATGCTATGTATATCAGTACATTTTTTGAAGCCTCTTTCCAGGCTCTATTCATTCCTATATATTATTATTGGCTCTCCCAACCACTTTGATGTAATGAATTTTTTTTGTTGAAATAATGTCATTTGCAGATGGATATTAAAAAAATCACCACAGTCACAATTATTTTTGAATCATTTTCATTTCCTAAAAATGTACAGGGTGGCCAAAAATTAGTATTCAATTAAGAACTTTTTAAATTGAATTTTCTCAATTTTTTCAAATGGAACACCATGTATATTTTTCAACGATGTGATGTAAAAATGAAAAACGAACATTTTTTGTAAATACTTCCCTAGGCTAATTGCAACCATTTTCGTTTTATTGAGCAATAATTACAACATTCAAAAATAAACTTAAAAAAAGAGGTTTCTTCAAATAACTCAGTAGAAAAAATTATAATAAATGTTCCACATGTTGGCCATTTTGATTGACACACATCTCTATGCGCATTTGAAATAAGGTTCCCACTGTTCCTAAAACTGCCGGTGTGATAGATCTAAAGGCAGTTATTATTCTTTCCTTCATATTTTGTACTGTTGTTGGTGTGTTTCTATAAACAATTTCCTTCACGTATCCCCATAAAAAGAATTCCATTTTTGTAAGATCTGGGGATCTAGCAGGCCATTTAGTGGGTCCATTTCTTCCTATCCATTGATGAGGGTAGGTATTATTTAAGTGGTCTCTAACTGCATTTAAATAATGTGTGGCAGATAGTTTTCCAAAAAATGAAGATAAATAGCTCCAGTCAATGTACCATCAAAGAAATGTGGCCCTATTACATGTTCTCCAATAATTCCTCCCCAAACCATCTGTGTTGGTTATCAACTTGTATAAAAAAGTGAGGATTTTCCGAGCATAATAATGGAAATTGTGCCTATTAACAAATCCATTTTTATGAAAAGTTGCCTCATCAGTGAATAAAACATTATTGAAGAAGTTGGCATCAACTTGCATTTTACTTCTGGCTCAATTACAAAATTGTAGGCGTTTTTGAAAATCGTCATCAGATAACTCCTGATGCATTTGAATATGATATGCATGCAACTTATTTGTTTTTAAGATTCGACCCACAGACCGTCTACTTATTCCTACTAATGAGGTCACTTCTCTTTGACTAACATGGGGATTCTCAACGGTTGCCAACACCACAGAAAACTCATTTTCTTCGTTCACAACATGTTTTATTCTTTCACTTTTTTTTATATTCGACATTTCCAGTTTCCAGAAATCTATCGAGAAGGTTTTGGAAGCTGCTAACATCAGGAAGCCTTCTTTCAGGATAACGTTGGCAAGTAAACAATTTCTGTCTGACTCGTCCAAAACAAAAGTCATGTCTACAAGTTCCGCTTTATTAAAATTCATATTGTAAAACTCCAAATATTTTAAATTCAATACAAATTGTAACTAACGACCGATAAGTGTGATAAATGCTCCATTGTACACAACAATTTATACCAAACTAAGGTTTTATTGCTTGTCGAATAACGAAAACAGCAAAAAAAATTTACAAAAAAAACTTTACAGTAAAGAACTGGTTAAATACTATTTACTCATTTCAATGGAAATGGTCCCACTAAATGGCCTCATTTCAAAATTGCATAAAGACGTGTGTCAATCAAAATGGGCAACACGTCGAACACCTATTATAAATTTTTCTAATGAATTATTTGAGGGAACCTCTTTTTAAGTTTATTTGACACTTATTTATTAATAAAACGAAAATGGTTGCAATTAGCCATAGGGAAGTACTTACAAAAAATTTTCGTTTTCCATTTCTACATCACATCGTCGAAAAATATACAGGGTATTTCATTTGAAAAAAATTGAGAAAATTCAATTTAAAAAGTTCTTAATTGAAAAATAAACACTTATTTATTTATAAAACGAAAATGGTTGCAATTAGCCATAGGGAAGTACTTACAAAAAATGTTCGTTTTTCATTTTTACATCACATCGTTGAAAAATATACAGGGTGTTCCATTTGAAAAAATTGAGAAAATTCAATTTAGAAAGTTCTTAATTGAATACTAATTTTTGGCCACCCTGTACATTTTTAGGAAATGAAAATGATTCAAAAATATTAATTAGATGTCTCGTAACTGGTATTCACAGTTTTTCTTAAAACCCATAATTTTGACTGTGGTGATTTTTTTTAATATCCATCTGCAGATGGCATTATTTAAACAAAAAAATTCATTACATCAAAGTGGTTGGGAGATAACCAATAATAATATAGGAATGAATAGAGCCTAGAAAGAGGCTTCAAAAAATGTACTGATATACATAGTATTCCATTAAAAAAAAGAGGCACTTGGTCCTGTAATTTCGTCTTGGTTCGCCCTGTATGTTCAAAAATAATTTCCAGTTATAGACTTTTTTATCTAGTTTACTTGCAATTTTTTAAAAATTTCTAGCTATCGTAGAACTCGAGATATCGAGGTCCGACGCACTATTGTCCCACCCTGTATATTTTCCTTTTTTTTTTTGTTTTTTTTTATTCTTAAACTAGTCTTAAATAAAATAGAGTAAGTAAAAGTTTAAATTCTGTTTTTTTAAGCATAATAAATAACAAGTCGGGTAATATTAAGAAAAAGTGTATGAAACATTTTTGAATCTGAGAATAAACATTATTATGAGAGAGATGGTTCAGTAACAGTTCGGCAATGCCTTTGATTGTGCAAAAATTACATTTGTTTTTGAAGTGTTCAGTGGCGACTGGTGAAATTTAGATCGTCATATCATATTATTGGAGCATGAACCCAAGGGATACTTTAAGGCGTAACTATCAAGACTATAAAGAAGTTTTGCGAAAAAAAGATTGATTATGAAATTTACAAAAAAAAATGCAAAAATTGTGTGCCTCATCAGGTTATTTTTTTAAACAATGTAAAATATTTGCAAAACATTTTTTTTTTCGGAATTAGGTGGAAAATATAGACAAATTTCATAAAAAATATTGCCTTTTTAATTACACCGTTTTGAAATTTTATTTTAAAATAATTTTTCACTGTGCAAATTTCAAAAACTTTGTAAAAACTCAATATTTTTTTATGAAATGAGGCAGGCACGCACTTATTTTAACTTTTTTTCGCAAATATCAATCACAATTTTTTCCTCCAAAACTTCTTCATTTAGTCCTGATAGTTATGCCTTAAAATATCGCTTGGGTCCCATGCTCCAATACTAAGATATGACATGGCCCAAATTTCACCAGTCGCCACTTGAGGTATTAAATGTTATCAAAAAGGAAGTGAAAGTTTAGTGAAAATTGTGCATATAATTTTTTACATAATGTTACTCTAAACGTGATTGGCTGATTAATGATTGTGATTATATGGCGTAGAGTCACTGGAAGAAAAGAAAACCATAATAGTAGCGGTACGTACATTTTAATTGAATTAAATTATTAGTCGGTAGTTTTGTTAACAACACTATGGTAAACGTTATTTCAAAATGTTAAATAGGACCACTTGAGAAAGTGACAGATACTCGAAAAGAAACTTTATTATGAATATAACGCGTCTATAGTATAGAGTGAGCTAGATTTTAATCGAGAAACTTAGAGAAACGATAGAATACGCCAAAATAATATGGATTAGTTATATAAACTTATTGCAAACAAATATTTTGAGATAGAGAGCGCATTTCGCCGGAAATAATAATTGAAATGTTATTAAATTCAGAAGGTGCAAGTTGCGTACACTTCAAACCATAGATTTCATCTCACTATTCCAAATTATGTTAATATAAAAATGCAAAAACATGTAATTTTTTTAAACGATTCTTAGCTAAAAGCCAATTTATTATTAAGTAGCGGTCGGATATCAGCGAATCATTCCATGTACCACTTAATATATAAGTCCAAATAAAAACTTTATTATCTTGGATACAGAAAAAGTTGTATAAGAAAGTTGTTGTACATCAATCGCACTGCAAATTAATGAATGGTATTTTTCTCAAGGATTCCAAAAATATAAGAATATGTAAGGTGTTCCATTTAAAAAAATACAACTTTATTTGACAAGAGAAAATTTGAACATCCTGTATAAGTTTTGAATACATTAAATTGTAGTCTTATTGATGTAGAACAACTTTCTTATAACACTTTTTTGTGGATTTGAGATAATAAAGTTTTTTATTTGCATTTCCATCTTAAGTAGTTCATGTTATGAACAGTTTTTTTTAATAAAAAAAGAATCTCTACGAATTATAATGAAAAAACATCTTTATGGAAAAAATCTGTCTATATGTCTGTAGTATTGTGCTAGCAGCCACAGTTTTTGAGATAAAGCTTTCAAATTTGGTACACATGTTCTAAAGGTCAAAGACAATGATAAATTCGATGATGAGCACAATTGCTCAGCTGAAAGGAGGTCCACGGGGCTCAAACCTTTTAGTATTTGCCTTTACAAAAAATATATTCTTGCTGAAAGATTATAAATCATGTCTACTATATCAAGCCAACAAAATACATTTTTAACGCTGATGTAAACTGAAAATTTTTACATATTTGAGCTCATAAAATGGGGTTAGATAAATTTAACAGTTTGACATTTGAAATGTCTAATTTAGTTACAAAAATGTCAGTGTCAATAAGAAGAAATTATTAAAATATATGACATGAATTATTATTGACAGTATCAAATGACGCTGAAAATTAATTATTTAAAAATTTTAATGAAACATTTCAAGGTACGCTATTAAAATTGTACTGAGGTAAGTGAAGAATTAAGTAGAATGATTTTTTTACAATAGAATGATATATGTACATATATTGCTATAAGAAAGTTATGTGCTGGCCATATCAAATATTTTGAAATGATATAGTTTTAGAATATAGATCATCTTTCCTTTGGTTGGTTATCTTTTCCCGGAGTTTCAAATAATCAATAAATGTTACAAACGATTTCTCAGAACCTTTGATTATAGGATTATATTATATTATATTATATTATATTATATTATATTATATTATATTATATTATATTATATTATATTATATTATATATATATATATATATATATATATATATATATATATATATATATATATATATATATATATATATATATATATGATATATATATATATATATATATATATATATATATATATATATATATAGGCAAAAATTTTTATATATAAATTAACAATAAATTAATTTTTTAGGCGTTCTAAAAGGAAACGAAACAAAAACCTAGAAACCAATGTAACCTGCAAATTATGCAGTAAAACATATCCATCAAGAGAAAAATTTAGAAGACATTTAAGAAATCATAAAGAAAAAAAGTTCTCTTGTGAATTATGCCCGTATAAATTTATGTATAAAAGCACTTTAGAAAACCATAAGCGAGTAGTACATACTAAGGAAAATGTGTATATTTGTGATTTGTGTGATAAAATATTTACAAACCCTTTGTGTGCCAAGATTCACATGGAAAATATACATTTGAAAGAGTATAAATTTTTTTGCGATAAATGTGGTAGAGGTTATTACCAAAGAACCCAACTTATTACACACGTTGAATCTGTACATCAGGGAATTCGCCATACCTGCGACATTTGCAGAAAAATTTTTACCACCAAAGCAAATCTGAAAAAACATTCCTTTTTTCATGCTCCAGATTATAAAAAAGTGGAATGTCCTATTTGCTTCAAGGTGTTTGCACCACGATCATATAAATTACATGAGAAGAAACACAGTAACAATGCTGAAGTCAATGCACACATTTGTGAAATTTGTGGGAAATTCGTAAGTTCCAGTTGGAGTTTAAAGGATCACATGAGAACGCATACTGGGGAAAAGCCTTATGCTTGTGATGTTTGTAGCAAGTGTTTTTCAAAATCCCAAATATTAACCACCCATAAACGCACTCACACAAAAGAACGACCATTTATCTGCAAAATTTGTAACAAGGCATTTACCCAGAAGCCAGCATTAAACGTGCATATGCGCTACCATTCTGGAGAAAAACCGTACTCATGTAATGTTTGCTCTAAATGTTTTGTTACAAAAACTTTGTTAAATAACCACAATTGTCCTGGTCCACGTTCAATATCATAATCTAAATATGTTTTATAGACATTTAAATTGTGAATACTATAATGTATATGGAAAAGGAGTGGAGAACAATCATTACGTCTATAAACACTATAGAGCATTTACGTCTAACCTCATATTTTCAATTTAGAGTATAAACACCAAACAAAATAACATAACATATTAAGTTTAAGAAAAATGAGGATTATTGAAATAAAATTTATACATATCTTTCTGTATGTAAGGTACGCTGGTTTTAGTTTTAAAAGATCACAAATATATACACTATTTAAAGATTTCTGTCAGTTTGACAATTTGCATGAACATTTTTTGATTTTATTTTTGATTGGGAACTAAAATCACTACGACGCATATGGCGCTGCGATCAGAAAATTAGCAGATTCTTAAGTTTGTTTACATGGACACGCATTGCCGAATTTAATACATTTTCTATCAATTATTCTTTCTCGCATACTTTTCTTCTATCCATTTTCTCCATGATACCACAGCTGTTGGTAATATAAACAAACCCCGCGTCTTTCTTGGGAAAATAGTAAAATTAGCTTGTTCCTTTGGCATATTGTAGAATAAACGTTGATGAAATTAAAAAAACGGTCCTAAAACTCCGACAACCTATACAAATGTGATCAAGATGAGACAAATGTAAACCACATACCTAGAAGATGTAAACAAAGAGCTTACTTGTTTCGTCAATGTGTGATTTTTAGTTACCAGGGAGCGAGGTGAAGGCTTAAATTCCCAATATTTCAAACTAAAGGTGTGGCGTGACTGATACAGTCACTCTATAAGCAAATCCATGAAATAGATCCCATAATGGTGCTTCAAAATTCACCGATACGTGAAACGATGACAGTCAGAATGTTGCGGATTAAGCGTTAAGTAAAAAGAGAAAAGGAATTAACATTTAGGTGGTGGGGGTAAGAAAATTACTAGACGGAAGTCGCCATTACGAGAGGTCACTTTGTCGTAGGTTATGGTCGTTGAAGTCGTTGAAGACAAAAGCCACTTTTATATTTTCGGTGTTACTTTGTTTGTTTATTATTTTAGTGAATATATTGTGCAATGAGCTTTAGAAATGTGTTGAGCACATTTTTGCAAGTATATATTTGTTAAATCTGCGTGTGCATTTAAATACAACAAAAAAATAGTTAGTTGTGTATTTTGTGGAATTTCCCACAAGGCAAAGAGACACGGCATTTTCTTTTATTGGCAAGTATTTCTTGTTTAGATAAACAACCAGCCAGTTTTAGTTTTTTGTATATTTTAATAATTTTCAAGTCTAAATTTTGTCTAACGTCAAATATACTTCAATCAGTGACGCTTCAAGGTTATTTATTGATTTATATTTTACTTTTATTTATATTCTACTGTAAAATACTTTGCTTGTATGTTTTTTTTTCACTCTGTATACTTAGGTTTTAATAATATAATAAAAAAAATATATCCAGTGTTTTATTTAATCAAAATGTAATAATACAAAAATTGTATGTTTTATTTGCCCAACTTGAATATTGTAGATGTTACGCCTCTGTGCCGGAGGCCACTTTTGTCTACAGCCGCACTTCCATTCCATTCTCTCCTTATCTCTTTTTACCCAAAGGGAATAAAATTTAACTGTGACCAATTGAAGCTTTCACCATGTGTGAAATTATTGATATCCAAGGTAAACCCTCACGGGTTCATTTGTTTGGTTTGTCCGAATGGTTTTTTCCACTTATTTATGAAATACTAAAATTTGTATGTTATTATGATTAATCCTTATTTTTACTTTGAGTTTTGTAAATTCGCAATAAATAATACGCTTATTTAAAATCATTTAATGCCACATTTTTGTTCGGTATTGAGCTGTATATACAGCATTTTTATTATAAGAACAATATATAAAAATAAATTTTAGATAAACAGTAAATTTATGGTTCGTCGTTTGCTACGCCAGTATCTTTAAAAAAATTCTAGTTAAAACAAAAGGCAATTAAAGAGTGAAATGTCTTAAAATATGTACACAAATTATTAGAAATTTCATATATTTTAAATAAAATTTAAAAATTTCTAAAATTCCTGAAAACAAATAATAACTATACAGGGTTTTCAGGGTTAACTGAACAAACTTGGAATCTGAATTCAGGACCTCAAAATAAGAAAAGCGTTTCTTATACAGGTGTTCCTGGAAACGCTTCGTTAAAGAGTTGCGCTTATCCAAGAATGTAGGCTAATAAGTTTGTAAATTTTCAACTAAGGCCCGGTTTTTCAATCAGAGGTTAACCAGTACTATATTTTCATGAATAATTATAAGATCGTAATACGAACTATGCCAACCAAAAGTTCTCATATATAAAATATTTGTTACTATAGTCACCATAAAAATAAATGTAAAATTTAAGAAAATTGAATTCTAAAAGTGCGGGTTTAGTTAACCCACGATTGGAACACGGGGCCTAATAGGAACGCTTCTAATGGATGTTTTTAATCATCTCTTATCGGTAAAATGGGTGAAATCAACAATCCCCATTTTATTTTTTAATCGAACTTTTTTAACGCACCCGAATTTTATCATAAAAACGTGCTTTGGAGAGCTTGATTCATTTAGGAACCCTTTTGTCTTTTATTTTTTTTTAATCGATCTGAGAGTTTTTGATAAAAAATAAAAGTCTGGGTCTACACGGTTATTTGGGAACTTGCATTAGGTATTTAATAAAATGAAAAATGCCTAATAGGCATATTTAATTATTACAAACGCTTTACTAAAGATTTACTAAAATATGTTGTCACAATCCACACAGTTATTTGACTGCAGCCTACTAGCCATTTTCCATTTTATTAAATAATGCAGTTTCTTAAATAACCGTGTGGTTTGAGACTACTTTATTAAAAACTGTCAATTCGATGAAAAAAATAAGACAAAAAGAGTTTCTATATGAATAAGGCTTCCCACGGCACATTTTTATATAATAAAATTCTGGCCCGTAAAAAATTCAAATAAAAAAATTAGATGGTGGTTGCTGTTTTCACATATTTTACCAATAAGAGTTGAAAGATATGAATAATATCCTTTAGAAGCGTTTCTATTAGTGGAAAGCTCTCATTTTTTTTTTAAATCTTTTTACAAATTTGAGAAAAAAATTTAGCCATTTTTTTAACGAAGGTTTCCGAACATTATTTTGGGATCCTGAATTTAGATTTTAATCGTTCTATCTCTATATTATGTCCAGTGATAAAATAACGATGTTGTACTGTCCTGGTACCACAGTTATTTCCATCCAAATTTATTGTCAACTGGGCATTAAATGGAACGAATTTTAGTCAACTGAATTTTGGCAGATATCTCGCAGACTGAAAAACTCATGTAGTGCCTTCAGTTGTTCAAACAAAAGCTGCTGTCAGCGTAACATGAAGATAAATGTGAGATTTCTACTTCTTTTTATGTTTGTTGTAAAAATAATTAACAAAAATTTCTGGCTGTTTAAAGGTGAACCTGCCGCCATCTTAATAAATTAGCCGTCTGTTTTGACTCATGAACATTATTTTGCATTATGCACATTATTTTGCACGAACCGTTAGTCTTATGAAAGAATGTATTAAAATATATGTGCAAATTAAATAATTTTACAGAAAACTCCTCAATATACAGTGTCCCAGGTTTGATATTACAAGAAGGAAAGTAACTAAACATTTACAAATTTCAATTTGGTATGTTGGGAATAAGCCCTGCTTGTCTTGAAACTAATTTTAATTATAATTTAGACTTTTTTAAATGCCACCTAATAAAAAATAATATGTTCATCAAGTAAAGTGTCTTGTTCGTTCGTAATACTGCAAAATGTTAATAAGAAAAGTTGTTAGAATGGTAGATATTATGACTATATGCATAATTTCGGAAAGATCAGCCTCCGTTCGAATCGTGCAAATTTTATTTAAAAAAACTTTTCAGAATGCAAAGAGCTATATTGTCACATTCTGAACAACTTTTTCTTAATAACATTTTGCAGTATTACGAGTATAAATGGATAAGTTACTTTACTTGACGAACAAATTGTTTTTCATTAGGTGTCATGGGTCCGTGATTTGAAGAAATTGAAAATATGCTTAAAATTATAGCATTTTCAATTGACAGAACTGGGACCGTACTTGGGCGGCACTTACTGCATTTGTTCTCTAGAAATATGCATTAGTGCAATCCCAATGGACTGCGATCCTCGATACGTCTTTTGTTGCGTTTATGGTGTGGAATGTATATGGTATGTCACGGATTCACGAGCTTTTGCAAGTGAAATTATTAATTTTTTAAAAATGACGCAAGAATACAATATAAATTTTATAATCTTTTCAACAAACCCTTCAATTATTGACCGGTGTTTCCATGCGCTAGAAAAAATGTACAGTTTTTTTCCTTCGCATTTTTTCCGCCATCTTATAATTGCACTGGAAGCAGCACGATTTCTGAAACCTGGTGCAAAGAAAATATGCGCTTAAAGCAAGAATTACTGCTCTAGTTTCCCAATGGAACTTAAGGGTTTATTCTCAATATATGATACTGAAATTCAAAAATTTTTAGTCACTTTCACCTCTTATAAACATCAGTTCTAGGACACACTGTATATTTTAATCGTTTTGTTTGTAATTTTACACATTTTATTTGCACCGTTTGTCACCATCCTTGAGTTGAACTACCATTTAAGTTCCAAATTTTTTTTTAAATTGTATTTACCGTTAATTTTGTTGAAAATTTTTTTAACTACAATAAATTTTGGTTGTCAGATCTCGTGTAAAATGCAGAAAACTGTTCAAAAAGACACATTTTCCAAGGTGAAAGTTTATATTTACCTAGACCGGATAGGATTTTTTGGTACTTAATTAGAATAGACTCTATCAAAATTTAGTTCTGTAAAAATATATTCTAAGAATAACTTATATTTGTTAATTTGTGAAAGCTTAATGCTTAATTAACTTTATATTTATTTCTTTCTTCTCGAAGAAATAGTACTTTAATAACAAATTTATTTAGAAATTGTCGATGTTGAAAATACATATTTTTTTACCCGTTATTTTTTTTATGAAGCTTATTACAATTGAGTTAGGATTTTCTTGAAAATAATTCTAGGGTAAGAAATAACTTTAATTTTTTAATACATAGTATGTGATATGACGGAATGGTTTCTTTACGAGTATGAAGTTTGTAGCATGAGTCGTGATGCGAGTGCTGCAAATCATACGAAAGAGAAAATGGGTATACCGTTCGAGTTATACACTATACTTTTTCTACGACTAAGTTTGTTATTTCTTTAAATCAAAAACCGTTCGACAGAGCGGTCGTGTTTGTATTTTAGTCGTATTGCTATAACAGTACTGTCATAGCCTCTTCGATTTAATGGTACCTAAATCACAATATGCCTATTGTTTACTAGTTGCTATAGCAGCTAGTGAGAAATAAAAAGTATACAATGTACTAGACTCACTAACTAGTGACACGCATGTAATGAACAGATTGCTTAGTAGTCGTAAAAAAATATATCACTAAACGATAGTTTATTTTAAGCTTATTTGCAGCATGAAAAACGTCGGCTTCTTTGACGGCGGTAAAGGAATTAAAGAAGCCGACGGTTTTTTATGTTGCAAATAAGTTTGAAATAAACTGTACTTATTTTTTTGTCTCATGGTTTAAGTCTAAAGGAAATGCAAAATGCATTTTTAAAATTTTTATGCTAGTTTGATTCCATATGCGATTAAATAACAATGCTTATATTAAGTTTATTGTTAATAAAAAATATACTACATAAAATAAATATATTCAGACTATTTAGAATAATTGTAAATTTTATCATTTATTTGTAGATAAAGAAGGAATTTTACATTATATTGCAGAAATAAAAAATAGCCTAAATGTCTTGAAATGAATTATTGTTTACTTATGATGTTTCAGGTATTATGTGGATACTTAGAATATAATATTTCATGTGTAATGTGTAGAGTCAAACTTTTGCACTTAAACTTGAATCTACAAAATGTTACTTGTGTGAAGAGAGCAGTTTATAGAGAAATGCTTGTAACTGTTTTTCACCATTGTGTACATATTGCATATACAAGCAAGAAATAATATGATCAAATAGAAGCTTTTAAATTACGTCAGTCGTGACTTAATTTCATTATGAGATGATATATGGAGTAGGGTTGTTTGAAATTTAATTTATTATGTAACAAATATGTATTCAAAAGAAAGGTAACAATATATCGTAGAGAAAAAACTGAAGTCATATATTGTGTGTGTGGTCAATAATATGAAACAAATGAAGTTGTGGTGACACGGTATTTAGTTTGCATTTTCTTTTTCAGTTGTTTTTGGTAAATATAATTTTATATTCATCGTAGTCATACTTGTATGAAACTATTTTGTCATGACCAGTGGTTTAACCATTTGCTAAAATAAAGAAAAGAATAGCCTATTTTCCTTTTTGTATTCTTTAAACCATTTTCCACGCATCAGATTGTAGTATTTATGTTACAGATTAAATATATTTATTTACAGATGGGAAGAATTAGAGGACATAAATGAATCAGATGACACTAATATTCAATGTGGAATGTGTTCAGAAATATTTCCAACGAAAAATAAATTCATGGAGCACACAATGAAACTATTTGGTGAATTGTATACTTGTTGTAAATGCCATATTAAGTTCAGGAACTGTATGGATCTCTATGCACATTACGAAATACATAGAAGTTCCGGAGAAACCGTAGTCATACAAGGCGAAGAAGAAGTGGAGGAGTTAGTATTAAATTATGGTGGAAATGAGGAAGTAATTGTCCAACAACCTACTATAAGTGAAACAAATGAACTTTTATATATACTGGATGACTCCCATTGCGTAAACGAGGTTGTAATAGAAGAAGATGAGCCTGCAGTAGATAATACCGAAAGGTCTGAAAGAGAAACCGTTGAAATTGTAAATTTGGAACACGGCTATGTCATGTCAGGTGTGGAAAGTCTTATAGAAGAGGAAGATCCTGATGGAAATATTCTTATTACCAGAGGTGTTACAATCCCAGCAAAGCCTTCTACTAGTAAAAGATTGTACTCACAACCCAAGACAAGAACGCCGCAACCTAAAAAACGCCACGAAGTACCAGATTTTTCAGCGTCAAGTTATGCCTTTATCAATGCCAATGAAGAAATAGATGTGCCTCATTACAAATGCTTAAGATGCGAACAATTATTTATCAACAAAATAGTATTTTTTAGACATATTGAAAAAGGCAAATGCTACATAAACAACTGTGATGTATGTACCGCTACTTTTAATAAAAACAGTGACTTTTATGATCACTATATTGCGGATCACACGGATCGAGCCATATGCAATTTTTGCTTTAGAACATTTATGTATGAGAAAAATGTTAAAGAGCATATGCTAAGACATTTAGATCAATTTCGACACAGATGCGAGGATTGCAATAAAGGATTTTATACCGTTAGGGAATATAGAAACCATTATAAAAATAGGCATATGGGTATTAGACATAAATGTGAGGTGTGTGGAAGAAGTTTTGCGGACGAATATTATTTTAAAAGACACATTGCTACGCATGCTAAAGCGTCGAATAATATCACAGTCCTGCAAATTAGTAACTGAACAAAGGAGAAGTATTTTATTATTAGTAAAACATAGATTTCATTTCCAAAAGTACTTCTTACAGTGAAACTTTTTTCATTTTCTATTTTGAATTTAAATTTGTTTAGTTGTCAATATGTACAATTTTTAAACTTTCAAAAGTATGCTTTCCTTGTTATTATTGTATGTATGATCGTTAAACTAATTATGATGCACTTTTGCAATTAAGTATGGCACTATTATATTCTACGTTTATTGATTTTCGAGTACAAACGCTGTTATCATATTAGGTTCTAAAGCGTGTTGCGACATTTGATGTCACATTGACACTAAAACAGTTTAGAACTAATCAGAACGCGAGCGGATAGAGTACAATGTGTCCTCTATACAGGGTGTCCGGAAATTCCGTTGCCATATTTCAGGGGCCGATTGTACATGGGAAAATATGAAGAAAACTTCCTATAAACATGTGTCCGATAATTCTTCCAACGGGAGTTAGAGAGACGGTATTCAAGAACTGGTTTTTATTTAATATCTTGGGAATCCTCAACCTGCAGAGACGCGTTTTAGCACACAGCCCATTATTAATGAGGGTAGTTCACCATTTAATGATGTTAACCAAGATGAACCTCAACAGGGTAGTATAGAACTGCGGTAGGCAACCTACGTTACACCAATTTTTTTTGTCTTTTTTTTTTACTATCATCGGAATACGATTTCCCAATCATTTTTACACAAAAAAGTCCTCTTCTCTCAAGGTCGTAAGACCAACAGTATTCAAGAAAAGCCGCTTTAAAAAATGTATTACAGGATTTGACAAGTAAATAACATTTGACAAAACAGCGCTTTAAAAAATTTATTCTAGTATTCATCAAGTAAATGGGATTTGACAAAATAGCACTGTAGGTGGTTTTCCTTGAAAACGGTTGGTCCTATGATCTTGGAAGAAGAGGACCTTTTTATGTAAAAATGAGTGAGAAATTATATTCCGATGATAAAAAGAAAAAAAAATAAAGACAAAAAATAGGGCTGTAGGTGGACCCACCCCAGTTCCGTACGCCCCTGTTGAAGTTCTTCTTGGTTAACACCATTAAATGGTCACCCTCATTAATAATGCACTGCGTGCAAAAGCGTGTTTCTGCAGCTTGAGGGGGTCCCCGAGATAATCTAAAAAACTATTGCATGTTTTTATCTGACAGTAATATCTATGGAAAAACTGAAAAAGGAAACAGTTTTGGGTGGTTTTTTGATACCTTTGATATTCCTAGATACAATTTTTTTCTGAAAATGAGTCACACTTTTATACACTGACCTATCACTCTTCAGTTGAAACAAAGGTGTTTTTTTACTCGAATTCGATTCAGCAGACAGATATGCCTTTAACCACATTATACTCTCAATTTAAATGTGGTATTAATCGAGAGTGGATATTTAACAACCTACTCACAATGTTATGGAATTATCTGTTTAGTGCTCTGTCAAATGAAAACAAATAACTATGCATTTAACAATTTTCAAGTATGTTTCGCTTTTTAAGTTTGTTAGCTCCATTATTATTGAAGATACGATTTTGTGTATAACAGTAAATTGAAGAAAAAAATAACCGTTTTAAAATTTCAGAAATTTTGAAATTCTAATTTCACTTCTACATGGTTTTGTGTAAAATATTAATGAACACTTAATTTTTATTGACATGATTTCTGCTATCTTTCTCACCTTTGTAATTAATAGTAGATACTTATAATGATTTGTAATAAACGTTTGAATTTCTTATAGTATTATAGAGGGTGACCCGAAAAAAAGAAAAATAATGAATAAAGAAGGATATATCTGTTACTGAGCACTGTGTTGCAAGTGAGCTGTTCTGTTGAATAAATTAAGTAAAAACTAAACAATTGTTTTTCTTGTAGTTGATAATGTAACTGGCAATGATTTTGTATAGATGTTCTATGGAAATTGGTATAATGATAAAGTTAGTTTGGGTCAACCTTTATAAACCTGTTTGCGTTTACAAATCTGTATACGTATTATTAATTGCAAAGGCAAGAAAAAATAACAGAAGCAAACAACAATGAAAATTAATTTTCATTAATATTTTGAGTCACTGTCTATAAATACTCATAAAATTTCAACCATAAGCGTCCTATAGGAATGAAGTTTAGAATTTCAAAATTTCCAGAATTTTAAAGTTGTTATTTTTTCTTCAATTCACGGTTATACACAAAAATCGAATTTTCAATAATATTGAAGCTAACGCAAAACTTAAAAACCGTTTCGACAATTTTCCCCAACATTTACGAAACGTACTTGAAAATTGTTGAAACCATATTCGTTTTTATTTGGTAAAGCACTGAATAGATTACTCCATAAAACCGTGAATAGGTCGTGAATAATGTTGCTAATTACAGTAAAATTGCGAGTATTGTGGGATGTCTGCTGGATCGACTTCGAATAAAAAAACTTTTGTTTTAACTATCACTGAAGAGTGATAAGTCAATGTGTAAGTCTCATTAAAAAAAAAAATGTTATCTAAAAATATTAGAGATATCAAAAAATACCCAAAACTGTTTCCTCAAATTTTTCCGTAGATCATCCTAATATGACTGTTTACGGAAACATTAGAATTCTGAAGGATTGCAAGGGTATCATTCTTCACCTTGTATACAACGTCACCTCTCGTAGTTTGATGTTACGATTAATCTAGTTTATTTCTGGTGAAATTTGCGAGAAAATCCTCAAGACCACCTCTCGATATCTCATATAATTTTGAATATATTTTTCTTCAAACTTGTACAAGGAAATTACACTATTACTATTAGTTTCATTTTGTTTTCGAAATCACTGTGAAAAATCACATTACATTACATTTTTTCCATGATGACGTTGATAGAACCCTAAAAAAGCATAGGGAACACATCGTAGAAAGTTGTGGACATTACTTAAGTGTTTATAAATTTAGATTTTACGCGATTCGATTTTTACAAATGATGTGTGTGAAATTTTAAATATGAAAAAGCGGGGCAAATAGTATAAAGAAATTGTTGTCTACCATTAGAATGATTTGTATTGTTTATTTGCATGAAAAATGTAGTTCATTTTATTAAACATGTAATGTAGGTTGTACGTCTTCAAAAATGTTTACTTATAAAATGGGATTTGTAAAGATTTGCAAGTTTTTTAAATACGAAATTGTGAATATAAAACACGATAAATGAAGGAAATTTAGAAAGAATTTCAAATTTATTTCTTTTGGAATCAATAGTCTAATCTAGCAAAATATTGAAATATAGAGGGGTTAATGTTGGTACAGCGAGCCTGTTCTAAACAAGGACAAACTCCTGACCGAGCAGATATCTTTTGTTGCCGGGCAAAAAAAAAATGGACCTTTTTTCATTGTGCTACGCGTTTTTGCATTTTATATGACAACCGTTAATTTGAAGGACATAAATTAATCTTATTCATCAAAAATTTTTGAAAGGTCAGTTTGTCTAGACACAATTGGTTATTGCATTATTTTCACTTCCTTTTTAATCTCTGGATGAACAATGATTTTCAGTTTTACAGTATCTTACACTAAATTCGTATTTTTAATAAATAATAAGATATATAATCTCACAGGCTATAAGTTGTCGATTAATAATGTTTAAATGAAAAGATATATCAAGAATTTGATAATATTCTGAGAATTTTCGTATACCTTTGATAATCCTGTTTTATAAATATACATAATCATGTTTTAGTTTTTTAGACTGAATAGTAAACCATTTAAGTTATTTTTAAAATATGTTTTGCTTTTAATGTAAATATATTATGTACATTTTTTTTACTAACGTATTTTCAATGCGTACAGGAGAGTCTTCAAAATGTATTTTATTTTTAGCAAGTTCTAGATCTAGAAATAGATCGACATAACCTAATTTATTATATTCATTATTTAGAATCGCTGGTTAATCCTTGTTTTTGACACTTATTTAAATAAAATTAAGTATAAGCACTTAATCTACACAGATTTATTCAATCGATTTTATATGTCTCGATCTTGGCACCATTATCAAAGAATCTTAAAAACTACTCTAAAAGTGCCATTTTTATTTGTTTATAATACGAATTCTTAACTAAATTGCATATTAATTACATTTATCTTGAGTATTTGTTATATGTTTAACGTATAAGAATGGAATTCTTAACTAAATTGCATATTAATTACATTTATCTTGAGTATTTGTTATATGTTTAACGTATAAGAATGGACCCTACCAAGTCGAAGAAGAGCTACTGGAAATTTGATTTTCTTATTTAAAGTAGAATATCTGACTTTAAAGTCGGAATTTCCAAATTGAAATCGGAATTCCAAGATTAATGTCGAAATCCTAAGATTGAAGTCGGAGTTCCGAGACTAAAGTCGGAATTCCGACTTTAGTCTCGAAATCCTCTCATTTATCTACAAATATCTCATTTGCTAACTACCATGACCTTTTAACTCCACAATACATATACATCTTGTGCTACTGAGCTCGGTAGTGCAGCGGGCGAGCGTTAAGTGACAAACGTAGCTGGTTTACTGCCTATTGACGCCCGGGTTCAAATCTCGGTTTCGATTCTGGCAAAGTCGAAGGGTTTGATTGTGTGTGTCCTCCTTTTTTTCACTGTGTAACCCCTGTCCGTGCAGCTTCGGCTTTGTTTTGAGGGTTGCCTAATTTATGTGGTGTGCTTCATGTTTTTTTGTGTCCCATTCACTCGGAATTTCGACATTGGTCTCGGAATTCCGATTTTAATATCTCAATTCCGATTTCGATCTCGTAATGTCTACTTTAATCTTGAGTCATGATAAAAAAATTAAATTTTGGGTGACCGTTCTACGCCTTCGTATGGCCCAAATTCACTATAATATTTTTTTATTTATTCATTACCAGTTTAATACAATAAAAGATGACTCATTCATTTCATTGCAACTTTTAATAGTTTTTTTTTATCTCATATGGTGTTCATTTATTGGTTTTTGCTGATTTCCCGTTGTGTTCATAAAATACATTTTCAAGACGCCCTGTAACCCCATTTAAATAAACATTAAGCACCTTATCAAAATAAAATGCTGAATCAGTGTTTTATTTTTAATTTGTAATATAATTTTATGTTAATAGATCTTAAGATATATGATTAATTTACTAAGTTTATCGTTTCTGTTATCATTAACCATGTTACATATATAATAAATTTTTTTAAATAAAATATTTCTTTTTTCTTACACGTATACAGGAAAATTGCATGAAAAGGTAAGGTTATTTAATTACATTAAATACTTTTATAATAACTTCCTATTTTTTAGATTCGAGAAGAACAATAATTACGAATAGTTCAAAAGGTTAAAGAAGAAGTCGAATATTTACGGTGTTCCATTTTTTTAATGATAATGCATGCATGTAGTTGATATTTTAAACATAAAACTCCACAGGTAATACACCCTCCGTATGCTTAATCTTAGGGGGAAGAAGATAAACGCACATCCAGTATCCAAATATGCTGGTATTAATTTCTTAGTCTGAAAAAATCCTAGCTCCTAGACCAGAAAACGAATTTGAGACCCCGTGGTGAGATAATTTCAATTGAAAATAAATATATGTATAACATTTGGAGAATAATTTCCTACCAGAAAATAGCTTTTGTCTCTACATTTTTTTCTTTGTGTATATTTTCATCTCTTATTCTTAATTCATCCTCTCAACTAATGAATTATCGAGATGGAAATATAAAAAAATCAGAGATTATATTATTTTATATATTTCGATCTTAGACCATTATTAAGTATTACACTAAAAGTGCTATTTTTATTTGTTAATGATACGAATTATTAACTAAATTGCATATTAATTACATTTATCTCGAGTATTTGTTATATGTTTAACCTGTAAGATTAGAACCCTACGAGGGCGAAAAAGGGCCACTGGAAATTTTATTTTCTTATTTAAACTAACTTTAAAGTCGGAATTTCAAAATCAAAGTCGAAATTCCGATATTAATGTCGGAATTCCGATATTAATGTCGGAGTTCCGAGACTAAAGTCGGAATTCCGACTTTAATCTAGAAATCCCTTCATTTGTCTACAAGACATGTCATTTACTTATTACCATGATCTTGTAACTTTAACTCAATACATTTTGTGTCCCATTCACTCGGAATTTCTATATTAGTCTCGGAATACCAATTTTAATATCTGAATTCCGATTTCGATCTCGGAATTTCGACTTTAATTTCGAGGTAAGAAAAAAATTTTGGGTGGCCGTTCTACGCCTTCGTAAGACCCAAATTTACTATAATATTTTGTATTTTTTCATTACCAATTTAATACAATAAAAGTGGCTCAGTCATTTTTTTCGCAGTCCAACCTTTAATAGTTTTATAATATATATGTTGTTTATTTATCGGTCTTTGCCGATTTCGATCATTTACCACTGTGTTTATGAGATATATTTTCAAGACGCTGTAACCACATTTAAATAAATATTAAGCACCTAATCAAAATAAAATGCTGATAATCAGTATTTTATTTTTAAATTGTAATATAATTTTATTTTAATATATCTTAAAATATATGATTAATTTACTAAGTTTATCATTTCTGTTATCATTAACCATGTTATATAATAAGTATAATAATTTGTTTAAATAAAATATTTGTTTTTTTCTTGCACGTGTATAGGGAAATTGCGTCAAAAGGTAAGGTTATTCAATTATTTTAAATACTTTTATAATAACTTCCTATTTTCTAGATTCGAGAAGAACAATTACGAACAGTTCAAAAGGTTAAGGAAGGAATCGAATATTTTACGGTGTTCCATTTTTTAACGATGATGCATGTATATGCCTGAGTATGTAGTTTGATATTTTAAACATAAAACACCACAAGTAATATACCCCCCCCCCTGCATGCTTACCTTAGAAGGGAGACGCTACACATTTGAAAACAACGAACATACATCCATTATCAAAATATGCCGGTATTAATTTCTTATTCTGAAAAAAATCCTAGCTCCTGGTCCAGAAAACGAACCTGAGACCTTAGTGTGAGACAATTTCAATCCAAAAATAATTTATATATAAAATTTGAGAATAATTTCTACGAGAAAAATTTTGTCTCTACTTTTTCTTTGTGTATAGTTCCATCTCTCTTATTCTTAATCCATATTCTCAACTAGAGAAATATCGAGATGGAAATACCTATACATAAAGAATCACAGATTATTTTCACACGGGAAATTATTCTCGCTATTCAAGAATCGAGCGTCAGGACACCCGATTCAGACCCAATCAAGTATTCCCATACACAGTGACAACGGTGCATGTGACGAATCGGACACATGGGACCAGTTTTTATAATTTTGTAATAAATGTTTTTGATTTTGTTTAATTGCCTATTTATTATCATACCTGATGAATGAAATTTATTTTCCGACACTTATTATTTTGTTCACCGAAATCCTTTTCTGATTTCCATGAACACAAATTTGTCTACATGTTCGTGTGCGTGTATGTCTGTCGGCTATTTCTTGTTTATGCTGCATTTGTTAGTCTTAAGATTTGACAGATTATTTCATTCAACATAAAATAAGCGTTTTTGCTTGGTTCTAATACGTGTATTAATAAACGAAAACTGTGGTGTTTTGGTTTTTGTAATTCGGCTGCTGATTGGATATAAGCCTGTGGTTTCGTTTTTGTGTTTCACTTTATTATTGATAGTTTTAATCAATATTAAAAAGCATTACGGCGGCAATATTGTTTCCATAGTTACCAAAAGTAAATTAATACATACATCAACTGAAGTGTCATTGATCGAATGAAAAATAAATTAAATTTAAATGATACTACATATAATAATTGAAGGAGCGGATGGATAAAGGTGTCAACTGACATTGTTAAAAAAATTGGAATATCCTATTCAATAAAGGTTTAGCGATGATACAACTTATCCTTATCACCAGTCTTTTGTTACATTTCCATAACTAGATATTTAGATACCAAACGAATAAAGGGACAACAAACAACATAACTCCGTGTCTCTGGTGGATAAAGGTTAGTAAAGACGTTTTTCTGACAAATTAACAATTTGCTAATTAACACCTTTATCCACCCACCCCTTCAATTGTAACAATTAATTATAAGTTTAATATTAACATTTACAATAAATGATTATTTAAATGGTTTGAACGTAGTTTAATTTAATTTTTCAAGAAATGATCTTAACAAATAACACGTTTAATTAAAGATTATCGCAAATTCGTCATCTTTTTCGAAACAAAATGTGTTGCTTTTAGGAAACCACTCGAGCGCTATTTTATTTCGAACGAATTTAATTTTCGATAATCTAATACACTTGTTGTATTACTTACGATAAATGATACAGTGAATTCTCCCTATTGGAACTCGGCCATATTATCCTTTTACATGTTTTAGGTAACCTGTTTTGTAAAAACGAAATTGTTGCTAAACATGCGATTCTTCTAGGGTCGAACACATTTTTATTATCAAATAAGCCGATGAAGTTTGGCTGCAATTGTTACTACATACTTTTATTTTAGTTACAGTTTTTAGATTATTGTTTATATTAACAATAATCACTATTTAATGGTTTTTCTTTCAGGAAGAAGAACACTAGTTTATTAGAAACTAACATAAAAATGTATTTTTCAACATTTAACTTAAAGGAATGTCATCTAATCTTACAAGATGTAATGTTGAACAAAAATTTCAAAATTGTGAACAATCACACCAAACTACCACGATTTAAGTACAAATGTTATCTTTGCTCAGAAACGTTTATAACCCACAGTGATCTTATTTTTCACAAGTTAAAGTTTAAAAATGAAGGATGTAAATATTTCGCTAAAATAATGATCTCAGCAAATAAATTAAAAAAGAAGTCAAAACCACGCAAGTGCCTTCGTAATATATTCTCCTGTGAATTCTGTCTTAATGTGTTTTTGACGAAAAGACGTTTGTTAGAGCACCTAAATAATCATAATAGCACTGAAAACGTGCATGACCTATTTCAAGTTCCAGACGTTTTTGTACCAAATATTTTTAATCAGGGGGAAACCATGACAGAAGCTCCCTCACAAAGTGCATCTATTATGGAATCGATGGAAAATTACAATGTAAATTCAGATAAAGACCTGGAGCAGAATAATTTTAATGTTGTGGAAGACTCATTAAATTTACCACCCAAATCTGTTGTAAGATATAGAAAAAATGCACCCAATGAAACTATCAACAATTTTCATTTCAGTTGTTTAAGATGCAACAGAAATTTTTTGGTTATAAAAGAGCTAAAGGAACATTTACAGAACAATAAGTGCAAATTAATTAAAATTTGTAATATTTGCAATGAAAGATTTAAAGAGAAAACTAATTTGGACGTGTTCCAGCATGTGGTTAATGAACATCAAGAAAGACCAATTTGTGTATTTTGTTACAAATTGTTTAAAAGCATTGGGCACCTTGAACATCATAAAAAATCAAGGCACTTTCAGTATTATAAAAGCTATTGCAACCTTTGCTCGAAATGTTTTCCAACAGTAGGTGAATATAGAAGGCATTGCCGAGAACTACATTAATATATTATTAGGGTTTGTGTTTATTGTAATCTGCTGGAATGGTAGCTGTTAATTTGTTTTTGTTTTACTGCTTGATTTGTTTTAAATATTTCGTTTAATAAAGTTATATTTTATCAGTACTCATTGTAAAATTAATTGCATGATGTAACTGCTATCAGGGCTGCCACTGAGATAACTGAAATTATACTTTATAATATGTAGTGTAAAATTGTACTAGATCTGACATAATGGAACTAAAAATAAAAATCATAGTTTTCTTTAATGTCAGTTTATTCGAAAGAAAGGGATCGTTTAACCTTTATACAGATAGCTTCTGTCATCTATGTAGAATGCATTACTGCATTATTGGACAAAATAATGAATGAATTGATGTTGGCACCATCTGCATTTATTATATCCACGTATATTTAAAATATGGTAGACAAATCAAGTTTTTTTTCTTTTTTTGGGACTTACCACCACATGAATAACCACCACATGAATAATTTTTCGTTATCTAAAAATTATAGTTGGTTACCTAGTATGTTACTGAAAAAAATAAGCCGCTGCGCTTGTGACTTTACGTAAAAAAATTAGTCAGAGGGTGTTTTTTGACAGAGGTTTATTTTTTCAGTAACATACTGGGTAACTAACTATAACAGATAATATTTAAAAAATCAAGGTTATGGTTGGTGCACTCTTACGGAACTTTTGGCGGCGTTTTTTTTTTGTAGTTCATTAGTCCATAATAGATGGCACAGGTATCGTTATTAGAAGGAGTAACTTGAGAAGAGAGACTCGTTGAACGTGAATATTTTTTATAAATTTTAATAATATTCGTGTTGGCCACCTGGTGGTTGAAGACAACTCTGTATCGCTACCTGGTCGTTGATGACAATTTAAGCGCTGCCAATTCTTATATGTATATTATAAAATAAATGTCTGCGAATCCCAATAATCAACCCCCCACCAATTCTTATATAGTATTGACCAATATGTATATTATAAAATAAATGCTCCAACTGACAGTATTTATTATAGTAACGCCATCTAAACATAAATAGCCTCAAACTAAAAACAATCCTGAACCAAGGACCACTTTTCATTCAAGCAATACAATGGCAGACATCTGTATTAATATAAAATATAATTTCACAGAGAAATTCAAACATTACCACAGAATCAGTAGAACTTACAATATAAATACTATGCTAGATTTGCGAAAGAGAAGTGAAATAAGATATTAGGGTGCAAATTTAAAATAGCACCAAATAAATCTTTTAGCAAAGGCATCTATGAAAACAAAAACATGTAAGTAATTTATTTATTTCAAAAGTGTAAGTTTTTTACATGTGCGTTATCTAGCTTGGATAGGAAGAGCTGGACCAGTTATATGGCCACCGGGGAACCCAGTTGGGTTACCTTCTATGGACCGACTTAAAAAATTAAATTTATGAAACTATAAAAAATATTGATATTAAATTAAAAATTTAACACGAAATAGATTTAATTAATAAATCCATTATTTAAAAAGCAGATGCTGAGAGAATTTAATCAAACGCCTTCGCCTCTTTCTGCAATAAAATGGTAATGTTTTTGAACATTTGTTGTAAATAAAATATATAGAATTGCGTTGAGCTAAATAAATTATTTAAGTGTTTTCATAGATAACTTTGTTTTAAAAAATATATTTTAGTTATTTTAAATTTAAACCCCACTATCTTATTAAATATGAAAGATAATGATAAAAAGAAAGATTTTTCTTTAAACTGATAGTGGTGAGCGTAATGCACAGGGTGTACCACTTGACATAAAAATGTTGAGGTAATTTCCTGTTAAACCAGAAGTAAAAAATATATAGAGTGGAATGAAAAATAATATTAACTGGAAATTTTTGTTAATTATTATTTACTAACTTTTACAAATCTTATCACAGATAAGTATAACATATATCTTTTTAAACAATTAATTTTCCCGGCTATTTGCCAAAACGCTGAAACTTGGATTACAAAAAAGATAATATGCACATTATGTTCAGTACTACTGACTCAATAATGTTATTTTTAATTTCAACTATTTTGTCTAATAAAACCAAAAATAAATAAAACACAAGGTACTCACCAGTTGACATTCACTTTAAAAAACTTTAAAATATCTACCGACACGTGATACGCAATAACAATCAGTGGACATGGTGTCATTTTTTTAATTTTTAATTTTTCTGTCATAACTTTTTTATTTAAAGTTCAATTGTTTTTTTTTCGAACTCAGGTTCCTAAAACAAAAATCCGTAAGTATAATTTTTGAATTTTCTTTTCTAGGTGAAAAATGATTGATATCGAATGAACCACTTAAAATGATCACATTGATCAGTCTGTGTACCAAATTCGATGCTTTTGGGGGGTTTCTCCTATTTTCCGAAGAGGTAGACAAAACGTAACTAAGGTGTCTAGGGCTCGATTTTTGAGCTAAATTTAATGGCGTAAACCGCACTCCAATATCTTCATTCGTTTAAAAGATACAGTGTTACTCATTTTTACCCATGTTTTCCATATCTTGCTTGTAAAACTGTTCAATTTCTGCAAAAACCTTCTATATTCAGTGTTTTGCGTAGAATGCAGCAGAGTAGATGTTTTTCCTAATTCCCTCGGTTTTGAGCTTTAACACAAACATGTTATTTAAATAGTACACCCTATATATTCTTTCATTTTTTGAAATCTGTATAAAACTTCCTTTAAAACGATATGTAATAACATAAGAAATACCTATGTAGGATGTTTCATTAAAAAAATAATAATAATTTTGTGTTATCTTATATCTCAAAAACCGAAGGTTCTAAAAAAACCTCTACCCTGCTGCATTCAACGCAAAAAACTGAATATAGAACATTTTGCAGAAATAAAAAAATTTTCACAAAAAATAAATTATGGGACTTTATAGAAAATGGGTAAAAATGAGAAACTCCGTGTATCTATTAAACGAATGAAGATATCGGAATGCGGTTTAAATCATTACCAGTGAGAACACATTGTTGTTCACACGTTTGTACAACATAAATTAACGTTTACATAACATTAATTAACGTTATTAACGTAAAGTTAGCTCAAAAATCGAGGCCTTACTCTTTGTCGACCTCGTAGGGAAATAGGAGAAATCCATCAAAAGCATCGAATTTGGTCCACCCTGTACATATAATACTCATAATAAACTTTATTAAAAAAACAAACATACAAAACAGGACAGTTTTTGTACATTCACCGATGAAATACCGAACTTTAACAAAAAAAGGGACAGACAGTACAGTAAACTTCTTTATATAACAACTTCTTCCTGTTTCACCGCCTTTGTTTGTCCCCGCCAATCAACGTTTGATGTTTTTTTTTCGTCGTGTTTCGTCAGCGGATTTACTAATAATTGGACTGGATTTTCGTATGGCACTCACACACTTTACATAACAAAACACAACACTCACCTGAAGACGCGGACTTCCCCGCCATTTTTTACGTCCACTAACACACTGCACGAAATATAAAGTACCGAATAAATAAGAAATGTCTTTGTACTCGCCGTACACACAACAATTCGCTGGCTAGAGTGTTTTCGAACTGAACAAATTATAAACTGTGTAAAGAAGACGTAAACTAAATAGAAAATCATCCAGCAGGTAGTTGCCTCACAGTGGTCGAATCGCAGGCACTGGCGCGCAATAAATAAACTATATAAACACAATGTGTGAAATTTCTTTATTAATTGATTATTTCATTTACATTAAGTAATGATACTACTTCTTCTGACAACGGTTTGCCCCTTTTCCACAGCAATTATCAAAAATTCGTAATTACAGGATCAGATGAAATTAGTAAATTATTTAAAATGTCCGTATTTGTCTTAATTCTCGCACTTTTTCTGGAATGATCTTGCCGAAATCTTTTCCAGTCTTTTTGTCTGACTTCCTGAACATCCTCGGATAACTGGCCTATGGGAATGAGGAAGCTATCTGCAATATCAGCTCCATGAATAAGGATCTTATGCACACTTGTGGGCATGTAAAACCAGGCATACAAATGAACATAAAGTTTTGCTGTAGTCATACAATAATCACGAAATGCTTCTTTTTTTTAGGAAGACCACTGGAAAGGGCTGTTAAAATATTAGCAAATCTTCGTATTATCTCTACATCAATTCCCGTGATCTCAGAGACTTTTTTCCGGATTTTTGAAGAATGTTCGGGCGGTGTTCCCGTCATTTGTGTTTCCTCCTGAATATCGACAAGTAAACCCATTTCAGAGCTTAAAGTATTCTGTATATATATCTTTCGATCTTTAAATTTAGCTTTATTTTCGGTCCCAAGTACTTGCCAGGTATTAATAGAAATTAGAAATATGTGTTGTATGTAGTGATTTCGTCCATTTAAATTAAACATTGACGGCTGTAGGTTTGAAATTTCTCTTTCTATTCGCTCGAATTCTGCAATAGTTGTGGCTGGATTTTCTTTTGTGAAAGCAAATCTGATGGGCCTACAAAACCGGGTTGAAGATGATCTAGGATTTTCCCAAAGTATCTTTCTTTTTTGTTCTGCTTTTTGGTATAACTGAATAGCGACTATAGACGTCATTAAAATATCAGAATCCGTAACATTACTATTATCTTCTAAAAATTTCTGCTTATAACGTGAATGTCCACCACTTCCATCACATCCCCACTTCCAAACAAACTCTAAGGGGGCTTCATCAACTAAATAGTTCTGAAGGGCATCTTCTAGGACTATTATTAATCTTTTCACTGTAATATCCAGCAAACTTTGGAGTTTTATTTCGCAGAGTGTTTCATTAACTACCATTGAAGATGCAGCTGGAAAACATTCCTTCTTTTTTGCTAATACAGAGTCATAACTAGGATATAAATTGACCCCTCTATCTAATGCACCCTTACGAAGCGAAATGTAGTGTTGTTTTGTGATATCCAGATCGATAATCAAGGCTTCTTCTGGAGTATATGGTTTGTAACCTTTACTTTCATGTGAAGAAACTGCCTTCATTTTCTTTAATGTTCGAGGAGAGCTTTTCGTAGCTTTTTCTATAACGTCTGCAACCATGCGTTTACCCACTAATCTATAACTCCTCTGTGCTGCCCGCGCAAGTTGTTCAGGACTATTATTATTGCTAAGACGTACTACCTTCGCTAACTGAGTTCTTTTAGCACTAGTACTAAAAAGTTTTTTAGGCCTGCCACGTACAAGAGTGGGCGTTGCTTCTGTTTGACGTTTATTTGCATCTTCTGTTTGAGGATACAAATGTTCCTGGGCTAGCCAAGTAGCCTCTCTTTTTTAGAAAAACAGGCAAAGTTCGGTTGCTACTCCTCCATTTTGAGAAAAGCTTTGAAACAAACTTATTCGTCTTTATTTGAAAGTTTTTCATTTGTTCTGAAGAAAGGTCAGAAATATTCTTTTTATTTAATATATACTCTATTAATTTTTGGCTACAATCACTGACATTAAGTTTAAAATTTTTTTTATCACGTATAAAGTAAAACTCTTCCCGTTATATTACATTTGTGGCGCCTGTAATTATACGGCTACCTAAAACAACAGAAATAATAGCTGTTGGTGTATCTTGGCATTCACATTTAATTTCATTGTTAAGAAAATGTATTGCACATTACGAAAAAAAATAACAAAACTCGGGACAACGTGGCACTTCTTTCGAAACCCTAATAGTGTTTGAGAATATTGTTATCAACGTTTGTATTGCAACTCATTCTCAAGACGCAAATAAAAATGGTAACGTGCTACATACTAAAGGATATTATACGTTTAAGAAAAGTACTTACTACCCGGTATATCACACATTTTGTAACGTTTTGTTTACGACTGTAGAGCTCAAGAAATACAACCTAACTTTGTAAACGCTGCCGTACTACTGATGACATGTCCAAGCATGCGATAATTTCTTCGCGTTTGCAAGGTTGCCGGTACTTTGTTGTTCACGAATTCGACAAAATATGTATTATTTGTAATACGCCGGTTGGTTATAAGCGAATTAGTGTTTCAAACATAGTTGTAACATTTATCATATAATTCCATATTCTGTGCGCTAAATAGAGTCAATCGACCACTGTGCGCCTAGATATGTAAACAATATTCGGCCCTTTGGATACTACATAATATATAAATAATGTAATTCTCATAGGTGCCAATATGAAAGTGCCCGCGCACTAGTGGCCAGGTCGCGGCTGCTATGGCCGTTGCGGCCAGAATATACATGACCGAGAATGCGACCAGCCTGGAGCGGCCTGCAAGTGTGTACAATCAATAATGAAGAAAGGATAAATACACGCTACACATGAACTAGTGAGTTTTAACGCGTGAAAATATTCCAGTAGGATTGTACTGTACTGGCCGCTGTGTAGTCAACTGCCAGTATGCGGGCATCCATTACGTTCTGGATAAACCACACGGTGAGCTGGCCGCGTGTGCACTGCTCGAATTCTCGTTGGCCATCGCGGCCTGTACGCGGGGCTCTAATTCCCAGCGGTTGACGACCGCTTATAGGTGTCGGTTTTACACGCAAAGGATTAATGTGTAAATATCTACACTGTCAATAGTATTAGAATTAAATATCCGTTGATGTGGGAGGTACACACGAGGAATGGACGATCTAGGATGAATACTTCTGTGAATATTCATCATCTTGCGGGTATCTGTCTAATTGGCGCAGCTCATCTACTGTCCACTTTACTACTCCGAAGGAGTAGAGCAGAACACGAACGGCAAGCATATTAGTTGCAGACACCTTGTTCTACCCCGAAAGTTCGGAAGACCAAATCTTTCGGAGGCGGTGACTGTACTTGCCGCGGAGAGAATTCTTTCTTTGTGTTACATCCTGAATGTGCCTTTGTTGCACACCCAGATATGTATAGCTCTCTCCGGCATCCAGATGTCTTAGGATGCTTCAGTCTGCGAGCTGCGTATCTTCAGGGAATTCCCCGCATCGTCCTCTCTTGAGGTGGACGACTGCACATTTGTCCAACCCGAACTCCATACCAGTTGCCCGCGTATATTCTTCGACCACCTTAAGAGCGTTTTGTAGTTCGCGCTCTCCGGAGGCATAAGTTTAAGGTCATCCATATAAAATAGATGGGTGACCTTATGCCCCCGGTCGCTGGGTGGTCCACATTGATATCCGCGAGTTTGGCGGAGCACAACAGACAACGGTAGCAGTAAGATGCAGAAGAGGAGATGACTCAGGGAGTCACCCTCGAAAACTCCTCTCCTAAATGCCCCCCTGACCTGCTGTACACTGGCGAATTATCTACAACACGCTGTGGCTCTTGAAAGAGACGTGAAGGATTCGTACGGAACAAATTGTTTTGCTTCATACTCCTCACTCGCCTCTTCAACGTTTTCTTTATAGCCATAAGCGCTCGGATCTTATCTAGAACGTGCTGCTTGATGGTAAGCATCACTGTCAGATTTAGAGTATGGTGATGACGTCTTCATCCGGCTGCTATACGCCAGATACTGGGAGTAAAAACTCTACCACTCGTCTTATATTCCACCACACTCTGGATCCGAGAAGCGTGTTGTCTGGCCGACTGTATCTTGCCCTCGATTGTTTGTACATGCCACTTGGCTTTCTCGACCCCGTGATTGGTTGACCTCTCACGGGGGGACGAGTTGCTTCGCGGCGTTGTACACGGCACAGTTGATCTGCCAGATGTCTACATCTTCTGAAAGTTCCTCATCAACAACCGCGTCCATTTTAGTCAGGTCTTGTGGCTTTAGGTAAGCCCTGGTGTTAAGGCTAACCCTCGTCCTTAAGTCTATATCGGTGATCTCTAATGGATGTTCCCCATCAGCTGGTAATTGCCGCGGTGGGACTGCGGCTGGCAGTTCTTCCAGCTGACGGGATGCCCTTACGTAACCTGTCCTGCGCAAGAAGGATACTTGATCTCTCAGGTGCTGTTGAGAGAAAGCGCGATGCTCTGAATGCATTTCGCACCAAAGTGCATGCAATGGCGCCAGCAAGTCATCCCGAAGTTCCCTTGTCCACTTAAAGCGTCCGTGTACATTGCCATTTTCGTCGTTGTTGAGACCATCCGGTGAGGCCCCTCCCATCTGTCTCTGACCTCCATCCGCTTGGGGTCGATAGTGAGGGGCCCTTCTTAGGTCGTACGGAAGCAGAAGTAGAAGGAGTACCAGGTGGTTAGCCTTGGTACCCCCGGCTGACATTAGTGAATTATAGTTACCTCAGCCTCTCCAGGGTGCCGGCCCTTGCACCCCTTATTATTTTTATTTTTTTTCGGTTTCCCGACGCTGGACAGTCTCCCCTCCGACGCCTCACTGGAGTCGCGCCGGCGCATCAACTACAGCCACTCCCCACATCCCGCAGGGTTAGTGACTGTAGATACCAGAATCGTGTGCCCTAAGCAGACGGAGAGAACCCAGAATGACCGCCTTCTGCATTTGACCTGCCAGCCACTCGGCTGATTTTTGGCAGGCCGGTATGATCTTCAGTTCCGAGAGCAGCGTAGGCTTTATCCCTCCGAGTACACCGATTATAAGGACGATCATTTTTACCGAGTAGCCTGGGTACAGCACTTGGAGCTCGTACCGGAGATCGCGATATTCGGTCCGTGTCTCCTCCTCCTTCAAGGTGATGTTTTTCTCTGCAGGTGCCGAGAACTCGATGACATACATCACCTTGAGTTGATGGTCGAGGAGGACTATGTTAAGCTTGTTGGCTTGGATTAGCCTGACAGTCGGGAACGAGTAGTTCCAATAAATCCGGCATTTCTCGTTCTCGACAACGGACTCAATATCTCCGGGGATGTAAGGTAGCACTGGTGTCTGGTATACCCCGTACGAGTGCCTTAGATGGTAGTATAGCACTCGTAACGCCGCGTTATGTCGGTGGATGTAGGCCGAAATCGTATATATGGGGCATGCATATAGTAAGTGTATGAGCGATTCCGGCTCCTGATGGCAGGTCCTGCAGTTGATATCAGGAACCTCTACACGCCACACGCGGCTACGGTAGACCAAGGTGTTGATAACACCTTCTTGGCAGGCCATAATGAATCCCTCGGTCTCCGACTTAAGCCCGGCTGACCTTAGAAAGGCGGATGTCAGCCTGGTCGATAAACCCAGTGTTTCTATGTTCTTATAGAAGACACCATGCTGGGGTTTATCGACGTGCTGCGGAAACAGATTTTCCTGTTCGGCAGCTCTATTCGGGCTTTCAGACGATTTCGTTGAAGTTCAGTGACTGACTCTACATCAGCGCCTCACCGGCCTCCTCTCCTGATGTCAAATGCGAGACCGAGTTCATCTGCTGCTCTTTTTGCTGCCTTGAACAATCCTGCTCCCACTCCTACAGTTTCGTGATCTTTTACAAACCGCAAGAGGCGATCAGAGCTCCTGAGGATGTTGCATGCCATACTCAGTACTACTCTGTCATGCGTACACTCCAGGCTCAAGAGTCCTCCTTTTGACGTGGGAGGTACACACGCGGAACGGACGATCTAGGATGAATACTTCTGTGAATATTCATCATCTTGCGGGTATCTCTGTCTAATTGGCGCAGCTCATCTATCGTCCACTTTACTACTCCGAAGGAGTAGAGCAGAACCGGAACGGCAAGCATATTAGTTGCAGATACCTTGTTCTTCCCAGAAAGTTCGGAAGACCAAATCTTTCGGAAACAGTGTCTGTACTTGCCGCGGAGAGAATCCTTTATTTGTGTTACATCCTGGATGTGCCTTTGTTGCACACCCAGATATGTATAGGTCTCTCCGGCATCCAGATGTTTCCGTCTGCGAGCTGCGCATCTTCAGAGAATTCCCTCGCATCGTCCTCTCTTGAGGTGGACGACTGCACATTTGTCCAACCCGAACTCCATACCAATTGCCCGCGTATATTCTTCGACCACCCTAAGAGCGTTTTGTAGTTCGCGTTCTCCGGAGGCATAAGTTTAAGGTCATCCATATAAAATAGATGGGTGACTTTATGCCTCCGGTCGCTGGGTGGTCCACATTGATAACCGCGGGTTTGGCGGAGCCCAACAGACAACGGTAGCAGTGAGATGCAAAAGAGGAGAGGACTCAGGGAGTCACCCTAGAAAACTCCTCTTCGAAATGCCACCTGCTCTGTCGTGACCCGCTGTGCACCTGATGTTATGGTGAAGCGAGTCTTCCAGAGCGGCAGCAGCTGTTCTATGCATCTCACTAGTGGTGCTGGTACTGCAAGATATTCGAGTAAGTACAGCAATAGCTCGTGTGATGTATCAAATGCCTTGCGGTAATCAATCCAGGCCATCGATAGATTTCGATTGTGTTGCACAGAATCCTGTGTAATACAGCGGTCTATCAGCAGGCTGTCCTTGCAACCTGCCATGCCATTCTTGTATTATTATTATTATTAATAATAAGTAACGTCCTCCCTTTTGTTATTTGATGTGTGTAACTTTCTGTAATCCATGAAGTCTTAGTTGTTATTTAAATCTAGAAATAAAGTCGGAAAACAAACAACAAAGTTGTAAAAGAATATCTAGGGGCAAAATTTTCTTTCTTTTAACCTGTGATTTATTTACTATTGCATTAAGCTATAGTTTTCTTATGCCTCTTCCAAGATTAATATATAGAACGGTCTGATATAAAGTATTCCTATATTTAAAATTGTGATACATTTCCATTTTTATCAAGCAAACACTTCTTAAAGTGAGGATTTCGCAGAGTGAGGTGGTAGGCATTTATTTTTAGGTTTTTGATAAATATTTAAAAAATCAGATATAGTGAATTATTTAAAATGGATGATAATGTTCTAACGATTATGATAATATAAATTTTTAAATGTTAAGTTTTGTTGTGATTAAAATGTTGACATTTTGACAATGAAAAATACCTTACTTACTTTCATCATTCCATCACAAATTTTAATTATAACAAAAACTAACAATTCACATTATATATAAATATAGCTGTTAGAATAATATCAAAGTTCTATAACTATTGTCAATATCGTATCATGTTTGGTTTTTCCAAATAATTTTAATAAAATGCCTACTTCTCAGTAGTGCTGGGTATCCGGAAATTTTTCCTGCGGAATGGGATATTCCCGGGGAATTTCCCCAAACTCTAATTCCTGAAAAATTCCCCAAACTCTAATTCCTGAAAATTTCCCCAAACTAATTCCCTAGCTAGTTTTCCCCTGTCTCACCCAATTCACTGAAGTTAGTGGGTGCTTATTGCTACCTTATTATCTATTGTGCCTTTTTTAAGGAAATTATTTTTGTCCTGAATGCCTAAATTAAAAAAAATCTTATATCAAGAGTTTCATCGAGAATTTTTCTATAAATTTTTCGGAATTTCCGTAAATTTCCCCAATGCTTTTTTACCAGGAATTTACCCGTCACTACTTCTCACTCACTCTTCGAAATCCTAGCCTTAAGGGTGGTATTTCGTGCAGAGTGATAATAGATAATAAATATAGATAATAGATAATGTGATAATAGTGATAATAGATAATTTATCATCTGTAGTAGTTAGCAATATTTTGCCTGCAATTTTTTTATTTCTTAACTGATTTAAATAAAGTCAGTCTTGTTACGTTAGCAATAGAAATGGCTCTATGAAATTTTGAACACATTACTGAAATGTCAAAATATGAGACCAATTTTTCTAACAAAACTTCTATTGCTTATACTACTACAAGATGTTAAATAATAACAATCAACAGTGCGAACTAGAGAAATTATTTATAAAAAATCTTATCTAGGTAAAAAACACGACGAGATGGAGATGTAGGATATTTCACCAAAAATCCATAATTATGTGGCAGGCACTAATGAAATTCGCCCTGTATAAGAAATGAGGTCTGGCACATCATACCCCTTGAATTTGATCTCATGCAGCCATAATTGCCATAACTCTTATCTTCTAGCTGCGTATGGCCGTTTAACCGTTTAACAAACTTTATTTATTATTTCATTCTTTACATAAGAAACCTTAAACTAGTGTAAGTTATTTGTTTTACTTATCTCATTTATAATGGTATAAGTATATATATATTCTGACGGGCGTTACAGATCGCGAGGCGCGGTACACACCCGCCGTGGCCGCTGTTGTGGCCTAGACTAAGTGATGTTTCTAATTTATTTTTATTTTTCAGCTTTTTCCTGACAACAAAGCAATTGCCGTATTAGACAGAATGTTTAAGATAATTAGGTAGATATCATGTTTTTGTTCTCTTGATTTCTTTTATGTATACAGGAAAAATAGACCAAAAAACCTGTTTAATGTTCAATTTTTATTATTGTTGGATTGTTATTGGGATCTATGTAGTAGGGAGAGGTATAAGGGGGTGGGATAGTGTGACAGGAGAGTTATTGCGTGGGTGTGTATTGTCCGTATGTCTGTCTTGTTATGCTTGTTCGTCGTAGAGCGGTAGTCTTTCGTAGATGTATTTGTGTGTGTGTTGTACGTCATTGTGTCGTCTGCGACGTGTCATATCTCTAGTCAGTACAGAGGTCTGTGTGTTGTTTTTTAGAAATTTAGTCGCAGTCTCGTAGATATACGGTTGCATGAGTTCTAGTCCGTGCTGTTCGTGTAATTGTCTCATGTTCGTATATCTGTTTGCGTTTGTCAGTAATCTTAGTAGTTTGTTCTGTGTTGTCTGGAGTCGTTTGTACTGCGTGTCCGACATGTGACTCCATGCCGCACACGCGTACGTCATCGTCGGTCTAAGTATGGTCTTGTAAAGTAGGAGTTTATTGTCTGTCGAAAGTATACTGCGTCTGTTTATCAGGGGATATAAACTATTTAATGTTGCGTAGGTTTTGTTTATGGTATTTGTTATGTGTCGTTTAAAAAAGAGTCTTTTGTCTAACGTAATGCCTAGGTACTTCACGTTGTCTTTTTCTGTTATCGTTTTGTCGTTAATTTTCAGTTTGGTAAATGTCTTTATGTTTGTGAATTTTTTTGTTAATGTAATGGTCTCCGTCTTGTTCTCGTTAAGTTTAATTTTCCATGTTTTGTAATAGTCCATGTGGTAACGTACTTTTTGTGTCGCCGTCTGTGCGTAGAAAGATTGTCCGTAAATAGTCGTATCGTCTGCGTAGAGAATTGTTTTTGTGTTAGGATGGGTGGGTAAATCGGAAAGGAAGAGGTTAAACAGGATGGGAGAAAGGGCTGCGTATGGCCCGTGCTATTCAAATTGAGGCAAGTTTTTCCCAATATTAGGTTAAGGCTTATCGTAGCACCTCAATATTATTAAATTGATTTCAGCCATTGTCGTGCAGTCTCTGATGAAAATATGGCCATACAAAGTAATACAATGGATTCAACTCAAGACTGCAGGGAGGCCATGGTATAAAAATACATTTTTCCTAATAGTGTTAAGAAAATTTAAGGTTCCAGTGAATAATCATTGTTTCTGCAACCCAGCGTGGGTAGTCTATGTTCTAACCAACGCGGAGCCTTTTTATAGCAACAAGTAATGATGTAGATAATGTATTTTTCAGAAGAGTGAACTTGCGCATACAGCGCAAACGACTTGGGCGTACCTAAAAAACGTCAATGTCAGTTTCGTAGAACCAGAAAAATGTCCACCGTGCAGTCCTGAGGTAAATCCGCATTGAATTACTTTGCATGGCCATATTTTCTTCAGACTGCATAACAATAGTCGAAATTAATTTAATAATATTGAGGAGTTACGACAAGGCTTAACACAACATTGTGAAGAACTGCCTCAAATTTCTAGAGCGCGGGCCATACACAGCTGGAGTAAAAGAGTTATAGTTCTTGTGGCAGCACAAAGAGTTCACATTCAAGAAATATGATGTACTATTGACTTTATTATCTACTTATTAATTGAAAATATTGATTTTTTTCAGTGAATCAATAATATTACATTCGTTTTAGCCTATTATAGATTTTTCTGCTGAAATGTCATCTTGTCATCTACCATTCATCGTGTTATTTACCTAGATAAGATTTTTTATAAATTATTTCTCTAGTTTATATTGTTGATATTTAAGTTATTTTAGTAGTATAAGCAATAGATAACTAATAGTAGAAAATGAGTCTTGTATTTTGACATTTCTACAATTTGTTCGCAATTTATTAGAGCCGATTCTATTGCCTACATAACAAGACTAAGTTCATTGAAATCGGTTGAAAAATAAAAAATTGGCGGGTAAAATATCAAGGTTTCTTTTTGTCTCAGATTTTAAAAATAGGAAGTAGGCCAATGAACCGATATAACTCATCGTAATCTTAAAATGTAGAGGGAAGTTCATTCTTTCGAAATCGTTCATCATTTTGATTTTTAATTAAATAGAACGAATGCAAGGCCAATTTTCAGTTGCGTCCGCCATCTTGAATTTTGATATTTCGGCTATATTGAGAATCTAAAAAGTAAGTTTTTTCTGGCTCGCTTGGTATATCTAGAATATTGACTCGTACAATCCAAAGAGATTTAAAAATTTCTTTTTGGTGGTTTTTCCTGTGAAGTATACACTATTGGACTCGATTTTGTGCAAAACCTGCGTTTAATGTAGCAGACAATGATGGCATAATAGAGAACTGGTAGATGACAAAGAGAGTTACTCTGCGCTACTACTAAATTCGATATTCATTTGAGCATTGTATCGTACCGGGCGTCCTTAGTGGCAACGAAGCAGTATAGAGTCAACTCTCTCCGCATACTTAAACTCTCTTACTTTTTATCGCATTAAACGCAGGTTTCGCATGAAATCGAGTCAAATAATATATGTTTGTTAACTTTGAAGAGTTATATTAATAGTAAAATCCGGATATTCCACACATCTCCACGTTTTGGGCCCCAATTAGCGTTTTCAGTAGATGTCTATTATATGTATATGTGTTCAAAACTTCTTCTCAAGCACGAAACAACCTTTGATATTACGACTTTCTTTTTTTGTAAACTTTATATATTTAAATTTGATTAATTACACAGGCCCACAAAATAAAAGTGGTCACTGAACACGAATCCCGAGTCAGAATGGCATGATCGTGGACAAATTTTTGAGTTAGAGCCTGAAAAAGTTCATACTTTTGAAAATTTTGGTATTTTAGACTACGACCGGAGTGATCGACCAATATTTTGGAGGCATGGAAATATCATTGTTTTCTTAGAATCGAGTATTTTCTATTTTATGGAGCATTATCGCATTCCCTCCTGTTGCCCATAATACCATAAAACGAAAAGATATTGACATTGAAGGAAATCCAACACGAGAATTTCAATGATATAGTATTCATCTTAGATTTTCTCCATATATATATATATATATATATATATATATATATATATATATATATATATATATATATATATATATATATATATATATATATATATATATATATATATATTGTGTATGTGTATGTGTGTGTGTGTGCGCGCGTGCGTGCGTGCGTGCGTGCGTGTGTGTGGGTGCGTGCGCGTGCGTGCGTGCGTGCGTGTGTGAATGTGTGCGTGTGTGTCTGTGTGTGTGTGTTCCAAAATTACGACCTCTTTCAGGCTCTAGCTCGAAAATTTACCCACGATCATGTCATTTTGACTCCGGATTCGTGTTCAGTAACCCAAAAAACATCGGAAAACATGGGGCTGGTATACCGACCAGAAAACTTTTTTTTTGTGGGCCTGTGTTATTCAACAGTATTTGTCTAACAGATGATGAAATGTGATAAAAATGTGATTTACATTCCATATAAACAAGGTTAAAAAAGAGAAGTAAAATAGTCTTATATATTTGTATTCCAAAAAGTTTAGTCCAAAAGAGTCCCAGCATAACATTAACTTTATAGAACGACTTTATAGTGGCGACGGTAACCGAATAGGTTAGAGTTTACTTGGTACCATTATCATTTACCATTTAACAACTTTATTCAACTGTTTACTATTTATATTGTAAGCCTTAGTCTAGCGTATATCATTTATTTCATTTTACAAAATATAGTATATATTTGAAAAATACATATAAAAAAGACAGGTGTAACAATTGCGCATCCGCAGTTAACATCTGCCCCGGCCGCTGTTATGGCCTAACGCTAATGAGCTTATATTTTGTTTAATTTATTGCCTTTTCCTGAAACAAGGCGTTTACCGTATTATACAAATAGCTTTAAGAAAATTAAATAATTTATGGCATTTTATTTGTTATTGTGAAGTTTTGTATGTATACAGGAAAAATAGACCAAAAAACTTGTTTAATATTTCGTTTTTTATGATTGTCTATCTATAAATCTTGTTTACTAGTCCTTTTGGTTCCTTGTAAGTACCGAATATAGGTGGTCAGATCCCACAGCGGGGAAAATTTATTTGAAAATTGTTTCCGAATAAGGTGAGATAAGTAACTGTAGAGTCTCATCTCTCTTTTCTAATACAAAATCATAGATTTTCAAGGGGTTGCTACGGTAACATGAGACTCTTGAGAGGCGTTTAAGAAAACGTTTTAAGAAATAACATACTCGGTAGATAGTTGGGCAGTGGTAAAACTCAAAAATATACTTTTAGAGATTTTTTATGCATCAATATTCTTTCACGTAAAAGAAAATTAAAATGTTTTTACTTTCGCTGAAATGCTACAATTCATAGAATCGTTTATTCCTAAAATACATGTAAATAAAAATTTTAAATACATTTTGACTTTTATTTCCAATAATATTAATATAAAATTCTATATTTAGAAAATTATTAAAAATTAATTAAAGTTTTCTTCCAGGTCTCCACAACCATATTCAAGACAGAGTTGTATTAATGACAAAACAAAGGAGCTATTAGTAAAATACTCCATGAGCGAATGTTGTGTATCGTTAACAGATGTGATGTTAGATAAGTCTTTAAAATTTTCTAATAACAGTGTGAAGTTACCAGAAGAGCGTAGAAAGAAATACACTTGCTACATTTGCTGGACAAAATTTGTCACTGTCAAAGATCTAAACAAACATAAACTTCATCACAAAAGTGACGAAAAAAATGGAGACCGGTTGTTGAATATTTCCAAAAAAGTTTCCGATAAAAATGTCAAATTCAGACACAAAGCGAATACCAAAAAAGACACAAATAAGGAAACCGAAAGTAATAGTAAAAAAACAGATTTAACGCATTCCCCTATACATAAATGCGAGACTTGTCAAGCTGATTTTAACTCAGTCGAGGAAGTAAAAAAGCATCCTTTAAACAAATGCAAATTTCTCTGCGGTGTGTGCAAGAGAACATATAATACGATGCATGCTTTTACAGTACATATTTTACAGCATAAAATAAATATATTTAAAAAAAATACGACTCCTCATAAATTACTCCATAAATGTTCCCTTTGCTCTGAATCATTTGAAGAATATTTTCAGTTAAAAACACATGGAATATTGATGCACAAAATTAAAGCATCACGGCCAACACAAAACAATACGTTTGAAGAGCATAATCGTCATCTAGAAGAAACCAATAAAACAAATGAACTTAGTTGTGAATTATGCTTTGATATTTTTTCCTCGCAGGAAGAATTAAAAGATCATATGGAATTCCATAAACAGTTAACATTAAATAAGGAAGGAGATACTGCTACTGAGGAACCTAATGCAGATGATACTGTGGAAACTACAGAAGAATCAGGGAATATTCTTGACAGCGCGATAGAATGTGTAAATACTTCTGTTGCAATTGCTGATACAGAAATTGTAAAGAACGAACTAGAAGAGGTCCAAGAAAGTGAAACTACATTAAACCCCATTCCAATTATACAGTCAACTTTCAGTCTCTCTGAGGTGAACAAACAACCAACAGTCAATGATAATTCCCTAATAGATTCAGGATATACAATTTTAAAACCAGATAACTTTATTCCCGTCGATCAATATAAATGTAATACATGTGACCGTGTTTATATGTCCATAAATGAATTTCATAGACATGTTAAAGATAAAAAATGTAAACTCATAAAAATTTGCAAATGTTCAAAAACTTTCCAAAAAAACTCAGAATGGTATGCGCACATAACTGATAACCACCGCTATATGAACGTTTGCAAATTATGTTTCGAATATTTCCCGGAACTAAAAAAAACTGGATGAGCATAAATTATCGTATCATCTCAAGTCATTTAAAAATCTATGCAAAATATGTTTTCAATGTTTTGCAACATACGAGGAATTTAACCAACATCTACAAGAACAACATTTAAATGCCCTTTAGTTAATATATACGTCTAGTGTTGTTATATGTATATCTTGAAGTGGGTTGGAACACTTGACGTGAAGCTAACACTGACGTCGTTTCCCACAAAGCACCATATACTCCACTCGACGCGTGTTTCGCTAACCAAGTTGGTATCATCCGGAGATGGGTAAAACTAACCTGCCCACAATGTATCCCATTTACATCTAAACTATTATTACGGTTTGGTGAATCGTGACTCACTAGAGCGGAGCATATGAGATTGGCCCTCTGTCACTATTCATACTATTTTTACACTTTGTAATTTCCAAGCTTTCAAATGCGTTCAGTTGTCTAGTTACATTCCTAATTAATCTTAAATTGCTAGTATCATATGCTCCTTGAATCGAGTTTGAAATGATCGTCTAGTTTGTCCAACATATTTGAGTATGTTGGAATTGATCATCTAGTTTGTCCAACTTACTTTTGTAAGTTGGAATTGATCGTCTAGTGTCCAACATACTTTTGTATGATTAACAAACTAGACGATCAGTTCTATATTCAAGGAGCTAATGGCTCATCTCAAATATGGTAGAACAGATAAATCTAGTGTTGCCCAACATACGTTTGAGTACAACCATAAAATAGGTAGTAGCAATTTAAGATTAATTAGGAACCTAACAAATACTAGACAGTTGGGTGCATTTGAGAGCTTGGAAATTAAAAGAAAGTGTAAAAATACATACGTAAAAATATAATGAATAGTTACAGAAAGCCAATCCCATATAGTCCGCCGTATTGGTTAGTGAGTGACGGTTCACCGAACCGTAACAATGGTTTAGGTATAAATAGGGCACGTTGTTAGCATATGGTTAGTTTTAATCTTATCAAGATGATGTCAACTTGGCTAGCGAATCGCGCGTCGTGTGCAGTATATGGTGTTTTAGTGTTTTGTGTAAAACTACGTCAGTGTATATTTTATTTTTTGTCTTTAGATAACCGATAGTGAATGCAGAAAAATCTTTATATTTTTATATTTCTGTTTCTACCGATTACTATAAATTTGTAAAAAATGCAATTTCTTTTTTGAAAATATCTAAACTTCAGTTTACGAATGTTATATTTAAATGTTTAAATTATAATATAATGTCATTGCTATGTAATTTTTCAATGTAAACGTTTTTGAACTAAGTTTAATTAAAAAACAGAGATATTTGTCATTTTAAACGTAAAATTTACTTGTTTGTTGTCATTTAATGTAAGGCCAAAAAATATATGCCCATATTTTACATAGGTAAAGTTTTTTAAAACATAACTATAATCCACTGTTTTTTTTTTTGTAAAACTTGTCAAAGTTTTTGTTATTGTATTGGTTGCAGGTTTTATTATTTTTTAGTTATATCATCAGTAATTGATTACTTTTGTTTATGTGCGTTTACCTATTAAAGTAATCTTCTACATTGTTGAATGAGCAGTAATATTTATCTTATGGTTATTGATTTGCTGGGGTGGCAGCTCCTAGAGTGTGACATTTTTAAATAAGTAAAATCCTGCTTAACATGTACCTAATTGGTTATAAAAAATTTGCGAAATATATTTACAAATTCTTAAATACATCACATTTTAAAATAGAGTAGTAGATAGTAAATAAGATAATAAATCATATTCCTTAGAGATTCAGTATTTGTATATTTGTTGCGATCGTTAGTTTTAATGTTATAGTTTCTCCCTTTTTTATACCCAGATGTCCAGATATCCAAATATAGTTTTAAGTTTAATGTGCTTTGACTGTAATTTATTGATTACAAATGACTAACTCTTGATTTTATTTCGTAAAGTAAATTTACGATATGATTTGAACAATTTTTGTTATGTTTGTATTATCAGTAAAGTTAATAAATTCAACTTATAATGCCCTGCGTTTTATAACTTACTACATAATTCAAGATTTTGAACACTAATATCGCCAAAACTGAACAACAAAGATATTTGAAAAGTTTTAAAATTTCATGTTTTGTTTTTCATTTTCTAAAAATACGTAAGAAAGACACTGCTTTTTGATGATATTTACATTATCAATAATTTAATTAGATCTACTCGAAACATATTTCGTAAGTAGCAGAATCTTAAAGACATGTATTTCGTCATAATTTTGTGTGTTTTATTTTTACTTGTGTCTGTTTTTATTTTTTGTCAGTTTTGCTGTTTATGTCTGTATCAATTTTTAATTATGATAACGTTAAATAGTGTTGTAAGTAGGGATATGAAAAGCATATTTGGAAGGGCGGCAAGCGTTCTAGCAGTGGCTCTCGTTAATATGATCTTGTCCAAACCATAAGAGGCGCTGTTCTGGCACCTTTTTTTTTATAGCTGGCGGCGATCCTTGATAAAATATGAAATGTACCGAATTGTTACTTTCTGTATACCTATCCATGACTGAAAAATTGCTATAAAATTTATTTGTGAATGTTAATTTAGCCTTTTTTTTAAATTAGTTAGCATTGTATTGATTGGTCTTAATTATAGGACTATCCTACGAAGGCGTAGAAGGGCCAACAATTTTATTATTTTTTTTTAGATACGTTGAATTGTGACAATCACCACTTCGAAGTAACAATTGCCACCTCAAAGTGAGAATTCTGACTTCAAAGTGACAATTGTCAATTCAAAGATGCTTCACAAGATGTGGCTGAAGACAGAATCAGAAATGGAAAACGAATTTTTACACTAGACCGGAAAAATGCTCTTGAAGTGAAAATCCCAATACTTTTTGTGATACGTTCACATTTGACAAGTTGATAGAAAATAAATATGCCAAGATATGAATTTAAGAGGGTAAAACACCTCAAATACTGTTTAAAACTTTATAACTTTTGTCATACAATTTGTAACACCTTCAGATTTGACAAGATGATAGAACATTAAAGGGGTGAAACACCCCGAAACATTTAAAAATTTAAAACTTTTGTCGTACAATCTGTAACACCTTCTCATTTGAGGACATGAAAATAAATATTCCGAAATACGACTTTTCAGATTTGACTAAAATGTGAATTTAAGGGTGTGAAATACCCCAGAAACTATTTAAAACTAATATAACTTTTGTCATACAACTTGTAACACCTTCAGATTAGACAAGTTCATAAAAAATAAATATTCCAAAATACCCTATATCAGATATGATGGAAATTAGAATTTAGGAGGTGAAACAACCTGAAAACCATTTAAAAATTTATAACCTTTGTCGTACAATCTGTAACGCTTTTCCATTTGACAAGATGTTAGAAAATAAATATTCCAAGGTACGCCTTTTCAGATTTAACTAAAATATGAAATTAAGAGGGTGAAACACCCCAGGAACTATTAAAAACTAATACAACTTTTGTCATACAACTTGTAAAACCTTCAGATTAGACAAGTTCATAAAAATGAAACATTCCAACATATCTTATTTCAGATTTGACGGAAATTTGAATTTAAAGGGGTGAAACACACAGAAAACCATTTAAGAATTTAAAACTTTTGTCGTACAATCTGTAACACTTTCCCATTTGACAAAATGACAGAAAGTAAATATTCCAAGATACGCCTTTTCAGATTTGACTAAAATATGAATTAAAAAGGGGTGAAATACCCCAGAAACTATTTAAAACTAATATAACTTTTGTCATACAACTTATAACGCTTCCGATTGAAAAAGTTTATAAAAAATAAATATTCCAACATGCCTTATATCAGATTTGACAAAAATTAGAATTTAAGAGGGTGTAACACCAATTTTTACATGATTTTCAGGATGTTTCACCCCTTTAAATTCTAATTTTCCTCAAATCTGTAACAGGGTATATTGAAATATTTGTTTTCTATCATCCTGTTTAATCTGAAGGTGTTACAAGTTGTATGACAAATAGTTATATTAGTTTTAAATAGTTTCTGGGGTATTCCACCCCCTTAAATTCTAATTTCCGTCATATATGAAATAGGGCAAGTTCAAATATTTATTTTCTATGAACTTGTCTTATCTGAATGTGTTACAAATTGTATGACAAAAGTTATACTAGTTTTAAATAGTTTCTGGGGTGTTCCATTCCCATAAATTCAACAATATTTTAGTCAAAACTGAAAAGACGTGTTTTAAAATATTTATTATCTATCATCTTGTCAAATGGGAAAGTGTTACAGAATGTACGACTAAAGTTATAATTTTTTAAATGGTTTTCAGTGTGTTTCACCCCCTTAAATTCTAATTTTCATCAGATCTGAAAGAGGATATGTTGGACTATTTATTTTCTACTATCCTGTCTAATCTGAAGGTGTTAAAATTTGTATGACAAAAGTTATATTAGTTTTAAATAGTTTCTGAGGTGTTTCACCCCCTTAGATTCATATTTTAGTCAAATCCGAAAAGTTGTAACTTGGAAGATTTATTTTCTATCATTCTGTCAAATGGGAGGGTCTTACAGATTGTACGACAAAAGTTATAAATTTTTAAATATTTCCGGGTGTTTCACCCCGTTAACTTTTAATATTTATCAAATCTGAAATTGGGTGTGTTGGAATATATATGTTCTACTATCTTATCAAATCTGAAAGTGTTACAAGTTGTATGACAAAAGTTATAAAGTTTTAAATAGTATTTGAGGTGTTTTACCCTCTTAAATTCATTTTATAAGCAAGTCTGAAGTAGGGTGTATTGGCATATTTATTTACTATTATCTTGTCAAATGTGAAAGTGTTACAAATTGTACCACTGTAAAAATTCGTTTCTTGTTTCAGATTCTGTCTTCAGCCACATCTTGTGAAACACCTTTAATTGTCACTTTAAAAAATTCTCACTTCGAGGTGGCAATTGTCACTTTGAAGTCAGAATTCTCACTTCGAAGTGACAATTCAACGTACCTAAAAAAAAAATAAAGCTGTTGCCCATCTACGCCTTCGTACTATCTAGATATTAATGAAAAATATCCAATATTTGCCAAAAGCCAAAGGGAGCCTCTCCCTGTCCCCCTTGATGACGCCTATGCTAAATTGTTACCGTGACCTCAAAATGTTATTTATAATTTTACAAACGTTAGGTATGGTAAATGCATATAATATTACCATTTAAATTATCCTATTCAATAGAATTTGGATATTTTAGTAATATATAATATATAAACCGTCGATAAACCGCAGCATGGAGGTTTATATGCCGAAACAGATTTTCCTGTTCAGCAGCTCTGATTCGGGCTTTCAGACGATTTGGCTGAAGGTCAGTGACTGACTCTACATCAGCACCTCGCCCGGCCTCTTCGCCTGATGTCACTCAGCCATGCGTACACTCCAGGCTCAAGAGTCCTCCCACCCCCCGCCCCTCCCATTGACGTGGAAGGTACACACGAGGAACGGACGATCTAGGATGAATATTCTGTGAATATTGGCGGAGCCCAACAGACAACGGTAGCAGTGAGATTCAGAAGAGTAGAGGAGTCAGGGAGTCACCCTGGAAAACTCCTCTCCTAAATGATACCTGCTCTGTCGTGACCCGATGTGCACCTGATGTTATGGTGAAGCGAGTCTTCCAGAGTGGCAGCAGCTGTTTTATGCGTCTCACTAGTGGTGTTGGTACAGCAAGACATTCGAGCAAGTGCAACAATAGCTCGTGCGATGTTGTATCAAATGCCTTGCGGTAATCAATCCAGGCCATCGATAGATTCCGCTTGTATTGCACAGAATCCTGTGTAATACAGCGGTCTATCAGCAGGCCGTCCTTGCAACCTACCATGCCCTTCTTGGCACCGCGCTGTTCGTGTATCTACTGGTAGACCGGATCAACAGACCTCAGTGTCCTAGCATACAGGATACGTCTAAATATCTTGTAGCAGGAGTTGAGGCAAGTGATCGTCCTATAATTTCTCGAGTCGGATAGATCCCCCTTTTTGGGGATCAGCACAGTACGTCCCTCGACAAACCAGTCCGGAATCTGCTGCCCCTCGTTCAACCATGAGTTGAAAACTCGCGCCAGACGGCGATGAGTGGAAGGACATTTCTTCCACCACCAGTTGTTAATACCGTCTGGGCCCGGGGTAGCAAAGTTCTTGGTACCAACAAGCGCCTGTTGGACTTCTTCCGTATTGATTGCCGCGCACACTAATTCTGGTTCTTCAAGATGTCTGTGGCACAGAACCTCGAAGTGTGCAATTGCTGGAGTGTTGCTATTGAATGGACGCGTCGTTTCGTAGATTTCTTTCCAGAAGGTTTCGACATCTTCTACAGTCGGCGGATTATCTACAACACGCTGTGGCTCTTGGAAGAGGAGGGAAGGATTCGTACGGAACAAATTGTTTTGCTTCATACTCCTCAACCGCCTCTTCAACGTTTTCTTTACAGCCATGAGCGCTCGGATCCTATCTAGACAGTGTTGCTTAATGGTAAGCATCACTGTCAGATTTAGAGTATGGTGTTGACGTCTTAATCCGACTGCTATGCGCCGGATTCTGGGAGTAAAAACTCTACCACTCGTCTTGTATTCCACCACACTCTGGATCCGAGAAGCGTGTTTGACCAACTGTATCTTGCCTTCGATTTTTTGTACATGCCGCATGGATTTCTCGACCCCGTGATTGGTTGACCTCTTACGGGGGACGAGTTGCTTCGCGGCGTTGTACACGGTGTTAAGGCTAACCCTCGTCCTTAAGTCTACACCGGTGAACTCTAAAGGATGTTCCCCATCAGCTGGTAATTGCCGCGGTGGGACTGCGGCTGGCAGTTCTTCCAGCTGACGAGGTGCCCTTACGTAACCTGTCCTGAGCAGAAAGGATACTTGATCTCTCGGATGTTGTTGAGAGAAGGCGCGATGCTCTGGATGCATTTCACACCAAAGTGCATGCATTCGCGCCATGTATCCCCTTCGCTCAGGTTCGCTACTCTCGCGGCAGGTCAGCAAGTCATCCCGAAGTTCCCTCGTCCACTTAAAGCGTCCGTGTTCAATGCCTAGGTTGTCAACGTTAAGACCATCCGGTAAGGCCCCTTCCACCTGTCTCTGACCCCCATCTGCTTGAGGTCGATTGTGAGGGGCCCTTATTATTTTTTTTTTCGGAATATCCGATGCCGGTCAGTCCTCTCGTGCCTGACTATGTCAGGCTTGTTGGCTTGGATTAGCCTGAGTCGGGAACGAGTAATTCCAGTATATCCGGCATTTCTCGTTCTCGACAACGGACTCAATATCTCCGGGGACGGAGTCTACAATAAATGCTAATCCAAATTGACACCGAGGAAGGTAATTAGGACATATATTGCGAGAATTTTCAAATCATCGGTGGATTCGCACAACTTTTTTAAATATGAAAACTAACTAAACATTCATTTTCTTCTCGAATAATCAATGTATTTTAGTTAAACCTTCTTAAAAAGTTTTTAACATCGTATTTATTTTTGTCTGGAAAGAAGATACTGTTATTAAAATATGCCGAAGAAATGATTAGAATTATAATATTTCGTTTTTTCACAAATGTTGATGTACAGTTTTTTTATTATTAATTTATTATTATAACGCTAATTTTCCGTAGATTATGTCTTTACAGATATGGAAATTCTTATCTTATATAAGTTACACTTTATTTAGACAATAAATACATTATTACTAAAGGTAATTATTGATACATACATGCATGATAGTGATGATTTAAAGTTTATTTCAAACTTATTTGCAACATAAAAAACGTCCGATTCTTTGATGGCGGTAAAGGATCAAAGAAGCAGACGTTTTTCATGTTGCAAATAAGTTTGACATAAACTTTACTAACATATATGTTTTTAGGAATTCTTCAGATTTTCATTTTAACATAATATATTGTAGTGATTTTGGTTAGAGGAACCAACAAATTGTGTTTTTAGTAGTAGACGAATGTCTTTTATCATACAAGAAAAAAATATTTTCAGTAGTTCCAGTATGTTACCAAAAAATATATGGATTTCACAAAGAACAGCAAAATTGCATGAGACTTGTAATAATTATAACAGTTAAAGGTTGTAATTAGTCTATTCTTTACTTATTATTATACTCGTATAACATTTGTCAATAAATTATTACGAAAGGAAATTGTTTTATTAACTGTTGAGCCTTAATGTAGTAATATAACAAAATAATATGTGTTTTTACAAAATAAATTAAATAAATTTTCTTCCAGGTCACCGAATTCCCGGAAAGCTGAAAAATTGAAAGAAAAACTTTTAAAATATAATATGATGAGGGAATGTAAAGTACTCTTAAAGGATATAAGATTAGATAAAAATTTGTTGTTTGTAAATGATACTATGATTTTAAGTGATGAACGTAGAAACAAATTTACATGTTATATTTGCATGTCAAAGTTTCCTACAGCACGGGAATTGTCTAAACACAAATCCCTTCATTCCGAATCCGAAAGTGGATTAGAAACAGAAGATGACCTATTTGAAGAAGGAGAAATAAAATCTAAAAGCCAAAAACCAAAGTCAAAGCATTCACAATTGACCTTGGCAGATGGTAATTTCACTAAAACACGTAAAGAAACTGCAGGTAATGTATCTGCAGATAAAATTAAAAAAAATGTGTTGCCTCAAAATATCAGTGCGCTCGAAACTCCTTTTAAATGTGAAACTTGTTTAGTTTACTTTAAAACCTCAGATGATGCAAAATTGCATAAACAATCAAATATAAAATGTAAATTTTCGTGTAAAATATGCAAAAGAAAATTCAATTTATTATATGCCTTTGTTGTTCATATCATGCAACATAAGTCCAACTTAGAAAAGAATCAAATTCCTGCACATTATGCATACACATGCACATTATGTGAAAAAGTGTTTGATGATTGCTTCCAGTTGAAGCGGCATGAGATTATGACTCACAAAATGAAACTAAGTAATTCTGTACCAAATAATTCTGACATTCCACTGCCATCACTGAGATATTTTAATAAACAAGAAAGCACTAAAGAAAATCCTGATGCAAATGATTTATTATCTACTGAAAATGTGACCAGTGAATTACAGTCAAACACGATAATAAATGAAGACTCTGAAATTATTTGCGATTTATGCTATGACGTATTTAATTCAGTAGAGGAACTAAAATGTCATGTAGACTTTCACAAACAATTAGAAACAAATTCAGGCACTATAATAATAGAAGACGACGATGATGAAATTGTTGAGGTGATAGAAGATAAAAGAGATCCACATGAAATTAAAACAACCATCAAGAAATCATCGCTGCATAAACCTAGCACTTCTACTAATAAATACGCTACACTCACGCCCATTTACTCTACCCCTAATGAACCTAAACATAAAACAATGGATACGACTGCCTCTGAGGAAGGTAATAAACCAGCCGTTTCCAATCAAATTCTTACAGCATCAATTAAAGAAATGTTGACACCCAGCTATGAAAAACATTCTAAAACAATTCTTTTAACAAACTTGTTTGAAGTTCCTGCCTTAATTCAAGCAAATAAACCACAAAAGAAAGCCAGTCGGTCATCACGACAAAGTGCATCTTTAGCAAATAGTGATAATTTAGAACTACGTAAAACAGGCCCATTTAGTTACTCCTTCTGTAAAGGAAATACTACTACATCGTCCGAAAGTAATGAAACAACTATTACAATTGATAGTTCGTCAAAAATAGCATCCGATGTAACACCTGTTCCTGCAATTACAAATGCTGCAAGTGGAAATGTAGAAAATGTACAAGATAACGTGAATCCTTCCTCAAATATCTCATGCAATGAGATAACCCCCAACTCTAATTATAAATTTATTATAAAAAGTGCTCCAAGTATTGTACATGACACTCATACAGTTGCTCTTTTACCGACCATAACCAGTAGTGGTGTTACAAGTAATTCTACCACAGGCTTAATTTTAACGGGAAGTAACAATGAAATTGTTTCGAGTATTCAGAACGCACCAACAAGTGTTGCAAGTGTTTTACCTAGTAGTAGCGTTGCAAATAAGAATTTTACGTACGTTATAAATCCTACAAAAACTTCTGCTTTTTCTCATGTTTCAACAAGCTCGTCTTCTATAAATTTTAGAGATCCTTCCACAAAAATCGCATATGTCATAATACCACATGGTAATAATAGTATAAGCATTGCTCCAACTGGACCTGTAAATATTACTACAATGGGAGCCGCAAATATGTCTGCGACTCCTAGAACATCTTCAGTGCAGAGTATAGGGAACAATACTGTCATGGTTCCATCCTTACAAACAAATACGGTGTCATTTATTCAGCCACCACAACCAATCGAAAACTCTCCAAATGCAGTTTCTACATTGTCATCTAAAAATGATAATGCTGCTAATGTACAAATTCCATTGATAACCAACGTTACCAGTTTACATGAAGGATCAAATTTTAATGAAATTCATTTACCAGTAATAACTAATATTACCTCTATAAATTCTTCAGATAGTAATGCAAATTCAAGTGAAAATGTTGATCTACTAAACACATCGGTTACAACTACATCTGGTAAATCAAGTGAATGTATTGCTCTAGGAAATACGTCGGCTGCGACTATAACTACAACTACTAGTAGTGAAAGTATTTCTAGCCATATGATACCTAATCCTGGACCTAGCAGTGAACGAGATGACACGACTATTGTTATTGATAGTGACTCTTCGAGATGTAGCAACGAAGACGAATCCCAGATTTCGCAAGTAATTAAGGAAAAAAGTGGGAACGATTCCGATAGTAATGAAGCGAGTCTAATTATTGATGAAAATGCTGCAAATAAAAGTAATGCAAACGACGAACCGAAAATGAAATTCATTTCCGTTAGAAATATAACGGAATTATTGGCCCCTAAAAATACTGAAAAAGAAATAAATAATGATGCAACTGCTGGTGAAACAAGTACCAAAGAGAAAAAAGAAAGAAAGTGGAAATTTCCTGTGAAATGTGATGGTTGTTCAGTAGTGTTCCAAAGATATAGGGCCATGAGACTGCATAATGAAAGGAAACATAAATGTGTAAAATGCGAATTCAAATGCTGTAAGGTAGTAAACTTAAAAGAACATTATATCTTAGAACACCGAATTTTCTACTGTGGACGATGCTCATTTTTGGCTAAAAATAAAAGAAAATTTAAGGAGCATAATAGCACGACTCATGCTTGCAATACATGTCATGGGCTATTTGCTGTTTTATCCTCTCATATTTGTCCTTATAAAAAAAGAAAAGAATAAAGATCAAAATAAAAATGTAGATTCATAATTAAGATAGTAACTTTGACTTAAAAAATTAATTTATGATAAATGACTTGTTAGCAAATAAGTTCATACGTCAACATTAATTATTTTTTGTACCATAAAAGGCTGGTCCTTTCATAATTTCATTAATAGTAGTGACTATGAAAAAATAGCATCCTGCTGATTTTGATGTAAAAGGTTGTCATTGCCGATTAACAGCTTTGTTAACTGTTTTATGAAGTATATTCTGCAATGTGTTTTACTTTGAATGACTACTGACAAAAATTTTCTGATCATAAGTTTTACAAAAATAGGCATTTTATCAGGTTTAGTTTGATATATCATTCATTAATTAACTAACATTTATCTTAAAAATTACAGAATATGGTATTTAGGAACAGCAGAAAAAGTTGTATTAATAATTATTATTGATTAGATTTACACTTATAATTTAGTTAGGCAATAATGTTCCAATTAAGGAAATACATTAAGCAAAGAAGATACAAATACAATATCTTCTTTGCTTAACGTTCAAGGACCGTTTACTGATAATTAATAAACGGTCCATGAACGTTAAGAGCAAAGAAGATAATAATTTGTAGGGTAATTATTCCTCTGAACAAACTAATTACGATTAAATACTTTATTGGGTACCATACAAAAACCAAACTTCTTAAATATACTAGCACATTAATTTCAACTAAGGTATATTTGCACAATTTTGCAGAATGTTAATTTAATTTATTTTCAAAATATATATATATATTATATGACTGTATATGATCATTTATTTTGATAATCTTCATGAGCCTAATAATGAAACATTTATTTATTTGTTCTAAAATTGAAAAAGACATTTGGTTTATTGGTATAATAATTATTTTCTTATAATACAAGTTTTCATGTTATTAAATATTTTAATAGAGTTAAATTATAATTATAGGTGACAATTATATTTATTATAGGGTTACACACAAATTTAAAATAAAACACACTGCAAGTTTTCTACTGAACAGTTCGGATTTTAGTGTTTAGTTAAAGAGAATTTAGTTTTTTCAAAGAATCTGATTTTAAAAAATATAAAAAAATTTCCAAATAAATTTTTTTATTTTCAAGTTGAATATTATTATTCCATTTTATGTGTGTGTATTGTATGCAAGGCATTTCTATTTTAAATAGCAGAACTCATACAGGTTCTTAAGAAACTCAAGACAAGAAAATTTCTATGAGCATAACCAAAAACGCTAAATTTAAGGGTTTTAAAAAATTTTAATCATGGAAACAGCCGAGGATTTTAATGTTGAATTTAACCTGTTGGAGGGTTATTCAGTATAACAATCAATTATTTATTACACTACATAGAGCAGAGAAGGTCGTAGTCATTTTTTTGTGTAGAATAAATAGATTTTTACAAAATGACTGGCCCTATCGTCAATATGATTCCCATGTTTATTAAAAAATCACATCATTCGATTAAACAAGAAACAAAAAGATACTTTTTTTAATGACACTGTGGATTAATTTATTTTTTGCACAAACGGGAATAAAGCAATATTTCACTGCCCCAAAACGGGGAGTACAACAAGCGTTTATTCTATTGGTTGCCATGGAAACCAATAAACAACACAAACATAACGTAACGTCAACATTTTTATTATGTCAAACTTTCAATGGTAGAAACATATAAACATAAACATGTAAACCATAAAATGTAACTTATTTCAAATTAAAATTAATATTAATAGGGTAATTTTCACAGTTCGTAATATTTAGTAACCTAAACGTCAAATAGAAATAAATTAAAAATAATGTCAAACATATAATTAAATACAGGATACCTAGATAAATTCGGAATAAAATATAAACGCTTCGTGGCCAACCAATTATTATTCTTTAGTTTTTACATCTAATTTTTTTGCAATAAAAATTATGATCGTTCGTGCAAAAAAATGTTGTATGCACATCGGGAGTAAAGTGTGTTTCAGCCTCTTGCATGCCGGGACTAAAACACTCATTTTACTCCCTTGGTGCTTAAGTAAATATTACACCATCGCATCGCCTTCAATTATATAATTTAAAATAACTGTTGTTGAAAAAACTCAACGGTCATTACAGTGACGGATCTATCATTAAACTAGGTTCCGTCTCAAAGCAGAGCCCCCGTAAATATCCCAAAGGATCAGAAGTCTTTTTTATTTGTGATTGCTTCCATTGTATTTAAATCAGAATAAGAGAATACGTCAGTATTAAATATAGGAAAAAGTACGTACATGGTTTTGTCGAATGTTTCTTGTGTTTAGTTTCATGTGTGCAGTTTTCGGTAGTACGTGTAAATATATATTATGTTTGCTGCTAACGAACTTTCTTTACATTCTGAATCAGAATCAGATTCGGAAATTGACACTGTGGTATTATTACACAGTATTAGTAAAAAACGTTAAAAAATCTGTATGGATGATTGATTATTTAAAAAAGGAGTAGGTACTCATGGGAAATTTAACCTTTTAAAGGAACTACATGATAGTCCTCCGTATCATAAAGAACTTTGTTCTCGCGTACACATTCTATCAGTAATCCCATTTTCAATATAAAATAAACTGATAAGTATCTAATATTCTCAAATACCTATTTGGCGGAAGTCAACAAAGACTATGATAACTGTGTTCAGTTCACAGAGCCCGTAGGCAGGTAGAGCAAAAAGAAATTCCTTTACGTCTCTGTTTCGTGCATTATGCGGTGTTTGCATTACTTATGTGTGTTACAAAATACTTAGCTGTCCTACGCTAGGTTGTGCTGGGCTGTGCTGCGCTCAATGTGCGATCGGTCCAACTATGGTATTGCAAGAAGTCAAATTTAAAATGATGCCTTTAACTGGTCTCAATCTACGGTCTAAATTGTTTTTTTTTTTCACAAATATTTTCTACCGTCCTGCATTTTCCAAATAAAGTGTTTTAGGATATACTATCAACGGTTCTAGCCTGACACTTGTGTTTGGATGCGCAGTGGTCCAAACCCTGCCCTTTTACTGTTAAACGATTTGGTTCGTCTCTGTCTAACACTAGCGACTTCTCTCTCTGCGCCGCCAAGTGCCAAACTACAATCGTTGAGTAGTACGTTCAAAAGAACTTTTCTGTCTAGAATAACTAATTCTACAAGCTGTATGAGTTCTGTCAAAGATTATCTACACCATAGATGGACAGTCCCGATAAAAGTTTATCGCTGATAAATGCCAGGCCAAGCCAAGTAGCATGCAGTTAAACCTTAAACCGAAAGAGAAGTACAAGAATGAGACGAAATTATTTGAAACGCCTCAATTTTAAATATTTCATTTCATTCCGATACGTCTTTATGCATTTGGCCTTAGGCTTCTCTTTGTAGATGATAAACTATTATACACGGTGGGGCAATAGTGTGTCCGACTTCGATATGTCGAGTTCTATGATAGCTAGAAACTTGATAATAGCTGAGTGTCATCCACACATGTCTCACAACTGGTATTAACATACTTTTTCTTAAAGTCGATAGTTGTGACTGTAGTGATATTTTTAATATACACGTGTAAATGGTATAATTTCAACAAAAAACAAAAATCATCACATCCAAGTGGTTGGGAGAAAGTCAATAATAATACAGGAGTGAAAGGAGGCCATAAAGAGGTTTCAAAGAATGTTCAGATATACATGGCATTTCATTTCAAAAAAATGTTACTTGACTCTGTAGGATCGTGTTGGCTGACCCTGTATATTCGAAGTCGGACGCACTATTGCCCCACCCTGTATAGTTGCTGACTATCTATGGTGTAAAATATGTAATCTTTAATTGTGCTCTTTAAAACGAAGCACCCTCCTTAGGTCCGTAAAGTATAGAATAAATTCATTAAAATTTATAATAACAGTTTTTTGGAAAATCAACCTTTATAGTAATTTAATAAAAACATATATTTTGAGCTTATTTTCACAATATTTCAGTCATATTATAAACAAATTTTTATTTTATCGACATTATTTTTAAAATGTAATATTTTTTTTTTTTAATTTTCAATAGCGCTGAAAATTTTGTTTCTATACTCCATCCATTCATATAAGCACTTAAAAAATTGTTTACCTGAGCTCGCTGAGCGACCCTTTGCCGACCTTCAGTCGTGCATAGTTTTCAACATATTCGCGCGGTGCATTATGAATGCACAAAATGTATTTATATAATTCCGCGCGCCTATACTACACATTTTTGTGCGCTTATATTAGATGAATGGACTATAGTACCTACTGTACAATTTTCCATAGTTGACATAGGAGAAAAGGAACGAAAATCTCTCTGAACTTTTAAAAATCTAATAATTTTGGAACAAACAATTTATCGACGAAGTGCTGGAACATTTACCTTTCGGTTTTGTTCAAATAACACATAATGGGGAATCTACAATTATTGTATTATTTATTTTTTTATTTAGTTAAAACTACCAAGGGCATTGGTAATATGTTATAAGGCAAAATGTACAAAACCTCATAATTAAATCAAATGCTTAATGTGTTGTTCATTGACCATCTTGTAATGTCCTGAACAAAGAATAACGTTTAGTTTTATGTTATGAACAATTTCTGACGTAATGAGGCTAATTTCGGATCGAATTCATTCTTTCAATTCCTCAGTATTTCGCGGTTTCTCTGATAAAATTTATTCTTTACACAAGAAATCCAGGAGTGTCAGATCTGGTGATGTCAGTGGTCATTCAGTAGCTCTCCGTATCCCAATCCATCTACTCAGGAATACTTTATTTAAGTACTATAGAACCTGATAATGGGTGGGTGCCTCACCCCCTCCTCCCTGTATTTTTTGTGAAGAATAAATTTTACCAGAACGAACCAATTCGGTACGAAATTAGTTCTACGCCAGAAGCTGTTCCTAATGTGCAACAAGATTTTATTCATCGTTTAGAACATTACCAGATTGTCAATGCACAATATTTTGATCATTTAAATTAAGTACATTGGATAGGTAATATGAGGGACAATGGCGTGTGCTTTCACCCAAACCGCCGGGGTCAAAACCTGTGACGTCATAATTTGTTTTTATGTGACTAACAATTTTTGAAGAGCACAAAAAGTGTATGAGCGATTTTTCAAAAAAACTGTATTACCAATTTTATTGAATTTATTCCATATTTTACGTATGTGTATATGTGAATAGTTATAGATATGGAATATGTATTGTATATTATACGTGGTGATGTGGATTTAAAGGTCTTGTAGTATACTCTACCAAATATAAAATGTACATATTAACAGCGTCAAAGTTATGTAATATTATTCGATAAACTTGTTTTATCATTGTACTAAAATATATATGTATTTAATTTGTTATATAAACTTCTCAATAAATGTTGAAAACACTCACATTTCTTTCATATTTTCCCTCATTTTATATTTCAGAGTATAATTTAGACAAATAAATTAATAGCTTTCATGATAATATTTATGCAATATACGAATCTATGGAAATAACAAATAAACAAATTATATCGAATTCTCACACAGTTTGTTATATCCTCGTATTTTTTAACGTAAAAATTTCAAATTTGGAATAAACTCAACAGCAGTTTGATATTGCACCCTTCAGCAGACTGGTACGTACAATCATATTTCAGATATAAATATAAAAAAATTTGGGTTGGGTTAAAAGATAATTGGCCTAGAAAGATTAAACATCCAGTGTATCAATCTCGACCAAATCTTTGCTGAAGATGTAATTGGCCTAATCGTATATTAAAGCTGGAAGAGTTATCTCAAAGGGTTCGGAAAATTCCACAATTTACGGTCTAGAATCTGTAAGAGATTGAACTATAATTTCGAGACACCTTGTATATAATATTATAATATTGTTATAATTATTATACCTTAAAAAAAATATATATATATGCGTTACAAACTGCTACTCTAATGTTCCTCTACCGCGCCTTATTAAAATAATGACTGTGGCATTCCAATAATATAATATTACGAATGCTAGAGATTGCAACAACGGCAACTAGATGGAAACGCCTAGTTCGTCGAATAATCTCTCCAGGCAGCCAAAACTCAGATTACATTCACTGTGAGTGACGTTTGTGGCTACTCTTCAACACTAGAAAGAGAGAATTCACCAACTCTTGTCTATATTAAAACAACTCTATGAATTTTTCTGTTCAACACTTCGTTGCAACAAATTTGAGTAAATGCCTGACTTTCAAATTTTCAGATAGAAATATTCTACATTTTAATAGAGGTGGATAGATTTTAAAAATAAATAAACAAAAACAAGAAAATAAGAAATATACGAGTATATTAGTCTAAATTTTACTACGCCATAAAATTATAATGCAAGCAGCGACCGTCGGGAATCTTAACTGATAACATGTCACGCCAAAACATAATTAAATCAATAATAAGAAGTAGTATATGAATTTGAAATTTTTTCTTCATCTTCGTGAAGATATGTCCAAATCATACTTATATAGAGAGGTAGTGAGGGGTCAGTAGTGCTATAAAAACTTATGCCATCCTTTGCTCCGCCGTAAACTCGTGGCATACAAACCTAAAAGGGTAGTTTTGAAGTCAGTGACCTAAGTTTTGAACTATCAGAAAAATTTGTTGTCATTCGAAAATCCAATTATTCTCTATTCAGCTGCATTAGTGTGCCATGGCTGAGGTGGTTTGTCGTTTGTATATCGTTTGTATATGACGCATGACGGTTGAAACTGTTGAAAGGTAACTTTTCTAAACACTATGTAACACTGTGTATGATTTATAGATTCATGACAATTTGTAAATAAACGCTGAAGAGGGTTTTGCTCTGTAATTTTTAATTGTGCTTTTTGCATACTGGTCGACTGAAACTAATTCACACACACATATATTGACGTATTGTGAAATAATTTGTTTGCAATAATTGTTCATTTAGAGCCAGATTCATATGAGATAGGTACAACCTAAATTTAACCTGAGTATTTCATTCCTATGGCTTATAACCAAGCACTCAATCAAGAAAGCGGAGCAACATCTTTCCCTTGGCTAATTACTAAGAGAAACTGCACTAATAAAAAGTAATAAACTAACAAGTGAAAAAACATGCATACCGTTCTTGTTCAGGAGTCTCTTAATACAGTAATTTAAACATATCCCACGAAAAGGAGGAAAAAGAGTACTAAAAACGAAGGATACGAAGGCTAAGGCCAAATGAAGACGTCGCAACACAAATATAACGCAACTGCAATTCGAGTTCGTTTTGAGTTTTAGGATACTTGTACTATGATACTAAGCAGGCTATGCAACTGATTTCAAACGTATCAGTAACCCGTTTCAAATCAGTAAGTTCCATATATAGTTTATTTCAAATTTATTTGCAACATAAAAAATATCGGGTTCTTTGACGGCGGTAATAGGATCAAAGAAGCTGACGTTTTTTATATTGCAAATAAGTTTGAAGTGAATTCTACATACACGTGTCTGAAACTCAAAAGTCACTCAAGTTGCAGTTTCGTTACATCTGGGTGGCATCGTCTATATTTAGCCTGACTGCTTCAATTTTGTCGCCTCCAGAAATTCGATTAATGTGTCAAAGATTTTTTTGTTATTTAACAGTAGCAAGAAAGTTTAATGGAGTCTGTATATTACCCTCAATAATATCCGGTTATAGTTTATTACTTTGGTGTATTTGTTGCATCAATCAAAAAATTAAAAAGAATCATTATTGATAGATTTTATTTTATTTTACATACACATGCCCAACAAAATTTACATTCCATTTACAGGCCGCAAATAAAATACTAATATGATGTACATATGTATGTATAACATACAAATCATATGAAATTAATATACATTAAGGTGATTAATATATAACAGAACAGCCAGTTAACAAAATTTTAACTTAATTTCCTATTAAAAATATCAGCATCGTTTTCAGTAACTTAATAATAAAAAAACATTAAAATATTTGTGTAAGCATTTGGTAGTAGGTGCTTTAAAATTAATTATTTCCAATAATTGTGGACAATCTATCATATTTTTTAAAAGTTTAAATAAAAATACAACACTTTGGATGTCTCTACGATGCTTCATAGAACTGTATGAGAAATGATTTAGCAACAATAGCTGATCATAACCCACAGGGGGATACATATGATCAATTTTATGACAGAAATTTTAAAAACTTATCTTCAACATAATTGGATATCGTAACATGAGTCCCAAATCGCACTTTATTCAAATAGCAGAAAGTACAAATAATAAATGATAGCGTAGAATTTAAATAAACACAATACACCATATCTAAAGAGATATTTGTGCGCGGGAATATATATATATATATATATATATATATATATATATATATATATATATATATATATATATATATATATATATATATATATATATATATATATATATATATATATATATATATATATATATATATATATATATATATATATATATATATATATATATATATAATGAAATAAATATATAAGTAATCTACAGATAAATTAAAATTATGAATAAAGTACACAATAAAATAAAATAAACAAAATGTAAATATTACCATAATAGCATAATGTTATATACATATCTATATCATATAAACGTACATACACATGTACCTATAGACACATATACTCATACACACGTATATAAAATACTAAAGTGCTTTAGTAGTCTATGCCATAGACAATAGAATTAAAACAAACTGGTATCAAAAACCTACGGCCTCTGGTCGTATTAGTAATTTCAAATCAACTCATCCTATATTTCAAAAAGTTGCAGTTATTAAGTCCTTGAAACATCGTGCCATAAGCCTAGGTGATGAAGAGTTTTTGGAAAAGAATTTTAACTTTATTAAAATGACAGCAAAAAACAATAATTATCCTACATTGTTAGTTAACTCTTCTACTTTATACTAATGTTAGAACCGAAAGACATATTCAGGACGAGGCTAATGGTAATAAGAGATTTTTAAAGTTCCTTTAATTAAAGGATTAAGTAACAAGCTTATTAACATTTTAAAAAATGATAATTTTAATATATTATTATGTACTTATACTTGTAAATCGGTAACAATTTACATACCCCTCTTAAAGATAAAACTGCTATCTTAGACAAATCTAACGTTGTGTATTATATCCCTTGTGGAAATTGTGAACAATGCTATATTGGTACCACAAAAAATAAACTTTCAACCCGTTTAAAACAGCATAAATATAACTGCAACCCCTAATTTTTTTCATAAAAAAGAAAAAACGGCTTTATCTAAACATCATTTTGAATCAGGCCATCATTTGGATTTTAATAATGCGACTATTTTATGTATTGAACAAAATCATCAAAAAAGACTAATACTAGAAATGTTATTTATTAATAAATTTAAAAACAACACTGCAAATTTTAAAACAGATATCCAAAATTTGAATATTATCTATCATAACTTAATTAAGTGATTTATAACTGATTTCTGCACCTAATGTGGGACTTCGTCCTCAGCATGAACCTGAATTCCACCAATCACAATTCACAATGTGGGGTTGTTCGGGGGATTGATTATGACATGGGGTGTGGAAATCAGTCTTTATATGGTGTTATTTCGTGGTTTATATTGATTTTTGCAGTTTTCTGTTGATAAAGGATGTGTTAAATTGTTTTGTTTTGAAAGTAGAATACTATTTTAAACCTTATAAGTTCTAATAGAATAATTTATGGCTCTCTACAAAAATATCTTATTTTTAAAATTGGTTAATATTTATATTTATATGACGCTAGAATGGCAATCATTCTTGTATCCTCAACTTTTCGCTGTATGTGTGATTTTATTTGATTTCGGTCTCTGGCTAAGAACATTGTCAAATTTTAATGTTGTGTGTCTAATGTCTATATATATGTATATTTTATTTATTTTCAAATTGATTGGTCTTATAATTGTTATGCCTACAGGTAATTATTACGTAGATTTTGATATTTTATCATTACAGTTTTTTATCATTGTGAATCTATTTATATGTATGTTCTTATAAATTGTTTTCTCTTATAGACGTGGTTTAAAAAAAATTCTGTTGTGGAATTTTTACATCATTATTTGGCTATTGAGCCCTGAAGAAGTTTAAGCATATTAAACGAAACGTAGGTAAGGTATCGTTTTATTATAACCTATTGTCCTGGTCCCGACAATTTCAACCTGTAGAAGATTTTTCAAGGACACAAATTTCACTTTTTAGTTATTAGCATGATATAACTTGTTCCAGTCTACAAACTGCAGTGTATTATTTAATTTCTTATAATCTATGCATTTTATGTATTTCGTTTCTGGTTTATTGCATTTATAATTCTTGTTTTGGGTAATTATTTGTAATGCTGTGATATAATGATATAAGATCAGTTTTAATAATGAATGAGTGGAAGATCAAGTTCAATAATCGTGTTTCGTATTTAAAAACATATGATCAATGCAAGATTTTGAGTTTTGTTGGACTCTTGTGTAGTTGTTAATTGTCGAGATAAAACCAAATTCTGACAAGATATCTATGTACTGATGAATGTGTTCTCCTTTATTAAAATATCTATATTTGTGTCATCAATTAACATACTGTAATTAAAATGTGTTTTAATAGACTGTAAATATTGATATAAATCTGTACTAAATTGAACTAGATCTAATGATGGTGATCTATAAACTGCTAATAAATAAGTTTTGTTATTAAGGTAATTTTGTTGTACCTCTATCAATTGTATTTCGTGAAATAGCATTATTTTATATTCATACATGATGTGGTCTTTTACATATATCACTACTCCATCATTCTGATTAAACGATCCGTTATTATATAACATAGAATATCCGTCAAGTTTGTACATTGTCAAGTTTTTAATTTGATGTGTTTCTGTTAATATAATGCATTCAAAGGGGTGTTCTATTTGACATAATAAAATTTTTAATTCATCTATATTTTTATGAATACTTCGGATGTTGCAATGCATAATTTTAAAATTCGGTGCAAAACTATTTATTTTAAATACTTCATTACATTGTTCCATGGTTTCTTTTTCTTCTGTTTTTATTTTAGTACATTTAAAATCTAAAATATAATTATCCATTTATTATTACTTTCTTATACCTAATATAAGGAAGTATAGTAATCGTGATTTTTTTCGACCTCGAGATTATGATTGATTAATAAAAAGCGTTGATATAGTATTTGTACTTTCTGATGTACTATTGTTATTAGTATTATTAATATTAACATTTGTTTATTTTCAGTAATTGTTATTTTTAACATATTATTATCGTATTTTATTAGGTTCCTTTCCACAGTACCTAATAAAATAGAGAGCTGAATTCTTTTAAATTTTTTGCCCTTGTAAACAAAAATTTTAAAATTGAAAACATTTTAAATGAAAAACAAATTCTGGATTTAATCCGTTAGATCCCTGGATTGCAATTTTTAATTTCCATATTTCCATTGGTGAATATATGAATATGTAATTGTATTGTTAAATCAAAATATTTTTTTCCCACGATTTTTATGTACTTTCGTGTAAAACGTTAAATATTGTATTTTTGAAATGTCTGAATGCAAACATATGCGAATATTAGCAGCCGAATTACATCGCATGGGTCAACCTATACGAAACGTGATTTTATCATATGAAAAGTGACAGAAATATAAGGAATTGTCGAGGACAGTTTTGAAAATAAGGGATGCACAATATGCACATGCGAGAAAAATAGGTTCGGCTGCATAGGTGCTTGTAAGTGCATGGCCCAAAAATCCCACAGAAATGCATTTACAACAACAGAAGTTCTACTCGTTGCAAAAAAAAAGTGATTCGGAGATTTCATAACGAATGAACTTTATGTTAATTTAATTATCAATCATCAATTTCATTGTATTATGTCGACTAGTAAATATATATGTTTAACAAATTGTGACTAAATCCGTGGTAAAATTAGGAAACCAGTAGTAATTTATGATACTTAGGTTTACCTAAATATACTATCACTTTATATGAATATATTACTTATGTATTTTTATACCACCGATCACACCCTGTATGGTACTTAATGCTGTCTAATGTAGAAGCGCAAGGAAGCTACGAGGAAAAGTAAAATGCAAGATGTGATGTTGGGGTGGGGACGCCTAGTACACGACTGCAAACGGATAACTGGAAATTTACATCGCAATGCCTTAGTTGCAGAACTTATTTCATATTAATAATAAAATTATAAACTCTGCATCATTTTGTTCAGAAAGGATAAAGTAAACTTTCCTGCAGAGTACAGAATTTTAATTTCAGCGTTTGTTTCGAAGATTATACGAAGGAAACGCAAATATTGTCCATATTCAATTAGATTTTGAACATTTCAATTTAAGTTTCATTCTGTCGTTAGCTCCAATATATATAATATTTGAAAATTATAAAAGAATTGGAAAAAGTTTTGTTGGGTAAGGGTCTTTATTTTGAGAAAAAACTACTTCATTAACGTGTCCTGAGGATGGTAATAAAATTTACCGAAACGTCGGCAAGTTAATGAAGTAGTTTTTCTCATAATAAGGATACATACCCAACAAAACTTTTTTCCAACTATTAATAAGGTATAAAAACTTTTCTATTATTATTATAAAAAATATTGCCTTACAAAACTTGAAAAATTTATAAAAAAAAAATCACAATTTGTCTTTTTACCACTATATGTTTAACTCGTTTTTTTAACTTTAATGTCCTTTTGCACATGACGATTTTTGACGGCCTTGGGATTTTGAAACATCAGTATATAAGCTGTGATTTTATGCATAATTCTGCTTGTAACAATTAAACCTCCATAAAAGTCATAATAAGCATAATGCACTCTACTATACATAATATGTATTACAAAGGGACGAAAAAAATTTGTATGCATATAAATAGAACTTGCATGAAGATCTATTTCATTACACCCTCAGCCGAAACATCAACTTATATAATTTAAATAAATGGTTATATTTATATTAAAGTAAAAAAGTTAATCACAAGTTTTCGTAGTGGGCAATGTTTGACTGCGACTAATTTCTAACTATCTTGATTTTAATTCAAACATGTTTTAGGTCACCAAATCTGGACAATGGACTAGAAGATAAAAAGCTTTTAGAATTATTGAGAAAGAATGCCACACGTAATTGTGATATTTTATTAACTGACATAACATTAGATAAGTCGTTAAAGTTTGTGAATGGTACTGTAATTTTATCGAAGCAAAGAAATAGGTATACATGTTATATATGCTTCTCAAAATTTTATACAGACTTTAATTTCCAACATCATAAAACTTTGTGTTATAAATATGATACGGAAGGTTCTGATAATGAATCAGAATATTGTGAGGATGAGATGGAAGATTCTGAAAATAAATCTACAGATAGTGAATACGAACCTGATCGTTGCGATATTGACTCTGGTATTCCGACAATTGACTTGACGTCTGAAACACATGAAATTGGCTCCTATAAAAAAAATAGGTTTATAGTTTCGTCTGCCAAAGCAAAAAATAGTAAAGAAACGTATGTCGAATTTGAGTGAAGTAGCCAATGTATCTAAATTGTTTTTCTGGTGTACAACATGCAACGTCATCTTCGTAACCTTATATGAATTAAGAACCCATAAATCAGACCGAGGCAACTGTATATTTTCTTGTAAATTATGTTCAAGACGATTCAAGACTGTTAGTTTGTTTCTGTTGCATGTCATGCGACATAAGATGAATATTCTTTCTTGTAAATTTTTTAAATGCGAAGGTTGTAATTTATTTTTTGAAACGTATTTTGAATTAAGGGCACACGAAAATAATTGTTATTATTTGAAATCAAGCTGTAGTGAACCAGATAAATCAACAGCAACATTATTGCCCTCTAATAATATGACTCCAGATAGTGTAAATATTGCAAATAACATACAGGCACAATCAGAGGTGGTTAATATATCTGAGATAGTCATTGAGTCATTTCAAATTACATGTGAACTATGTTATGATGTATGTAATTCAAAAAGTGATTTTAAAACCCACATGGAATTTCATAGACAATTAGCAATCAGGGAAGAGGATGATAGAGAAATAGTTGAAAACTACGAAACTGTTAATCAGTTATCGCTAAAAGCCTTACTGAATAATAAATCTACCACAAATACAAGCAATGAAAATAAAACTAATACTAACACAAACAATTCGGCAGGTGCTGTTACATCATTGACTCAAGAATCTCACCAACCCTCTAAAACGTGTAATAAAATAAAATATGTGAATGGAAAACCCCTTACCCTTAATGATAAGTACAGATTAATTTTACCAAAACAGTCTAATAGTTCCACGCAAATGAAACAGAATAAAGCAGATGCAGACAAGTCTAACTCTAGCAACGTTTTTAAAAATATTAATTTACCAACCGATAACCGAAATTCTAGTCATATTTCTGCCAAACGTAGAAGATCATCCAAAATTCAGAACCTTACCAAAAACAGCACGCGAAATGGTATAAATCAGATTAAAGTAGGTTCAGAAGCCAAGTCTAATAGTAACAGTGTCGGATGTGGAAATTCTAATTCATTAACCCATATCCTAAGTTCTAATATTACTGCTAACAGTAAAAATACGCCCAATAATCAGATCCTTACCAAAAACAGCACGCGAGACGGTATAAATGAGATTAAAGCAGATTCCGAAGGTAAGTCTAACAGTAACAGTGTCGGATGTGGAAATTCTACTGTATTATCCCATATGTTAAGTTCTAATATTACTCCTAACAGTGCACCCAGTACTCAGACATATATCGAAAACAACCAGCAGCAGATATCTTACCTTTCAAATACATTAACAATTGTTGAATCCAGCAGCAACTGTGGACCTATAAAAAATATGTCATCAGCCTTAAACTCATTTGTCAGTGGTTCATCAAACAATTTAAATATCAGCAATAACCTTGAGGGTAGCTGGACAAACGGTGGTATTGTTGGAAAACCAAATGTAATTTATGTCATGAATCCTATTAATAATTCCCCCGTGGTCAACGCAATATCCTCTGAAGCACAACCTTCGCTAATAAGTGATTCGACGAATATTGCCTATTACGTAATACCTCACAATGCAAATACAAATGTTCCGTTAAATAATTCACAAACAACAGGCTACACGACGGTTGTGGACGGTGTGCAATTGTTCATGCAAACAAATCAAACCTCTTCTAGCGTGTTGGAACAGAATAATATGGTTAATACGAATATTGCGAAAGGTTTAGGACTGTTCACGCAAACAAATGAGAACTCTTCTAGCGTGTTGCAACAGAATAATGTACTTTATACTTTACCATCTATAAAAACTGACAATATAATTACACAAGAAAATAGTATGCAGATCTCCAGTATTTCCACAGCCCCATTAATATCTAATTCTTCTGATAATCTTTATTACTTAACAACGAATCAGTCTAGTAAATCGGTAAAAACTGTAACTGGATTGGTACGAATACTTCCAAAATCTTCACCTGCAAATAATGTGCAAAATTGATTGGTTAAGTAAACCAAGATATTAAATACTTCTTAAAAATAACAAAATTATGTTAAATATTTTAAATAATAAGAATTGTGGTACGAGTTCTTATTTTGATGCCATTTACAAAATTTCAGATTTAAAACTTCATTATTAGACTTAGCGAATTTGGATGTCATGACGTAAATAAAAAGGGCAAGCTGCAAAACAGAAACAGGAAATAGTATTTTACCTTTACATAACAGCTCCTCTCGCCTTTGTTTGTCTCCGCCAATCAACGTTTGGTGGTCTTTCGACTACACATGTTTCGTCTAACTATCGTAAACGATAATCGTTATTATACGGTACGTTATGCAACTGTATTTTACAGAATAGACCTCTTGTTAATGGTTGAACTTGACAGTGCTACACTTTACATAACAACACACAAAACTTCACTTTCTAAAGGCGCGGACTGCCTCGCCATCTTTTACGTCCACTAACGCGCCAGACTAAACAGAAAATATCGAATAAATAAAAAGTGTTTATATTGGCCGTACATACAACATATTGCTAGCTACAGTGTTCTCTAGCCTAACAAACTACAAACTGCAAGTAATTCCCTTCTACTAAATAAATAGAGAGTCAATAGCAGGTAGTCGCCTAGAGACGCAAACGATATTTGCCCTTTGATATTACATACATACATAATATAATTCTAGGCCGCTCATCGGTGCCAATATAATTCTCGGCGGTTGGCGACCACTCATCAGTGCTGTTTTTACATTCAGTAGCTAATTAATTAGTTTAATTAATGTGTAAGTACACCGTAAAAAATTACAATTTAATTTATTACTATTATATCACGTGTTTTTCGGAATATAGTATTAGGTTTAAAAATCCGTCTCTGGAATGGCATCCAAACTCCCTAAGTATGTTCATTATAGGGACACTGATTACAGGTATACATCCAATTTTTTGTTTGTTTATTAAACTACTATTTGCTATTGTCATGATTTAAATTTTGTGATTCATCCCGTTTGACCCGAAATTATCAACTTTTTTTCTAATGGAACGCACTTTATATTAATTATATATATACAAAACCTGTAAACCTTAATACATTGGCACAATTTAGTTGCATTTTGTGGCAAGAAATATATATATTTTTTAATACCTTTTAATGTGGCATCTGGGTTTGTACAAATTTATTTTGCTACAGGTTATCCTAGAAAAACCTAATAATTTCAATATTTACTTATTTAGAAGGCTCTAATGATTGTATAATTAATTATTGTTGATTTGGTCTGGTCGAAGGCGACACAAAATAATTTCTTTCGTTATGTTGCCCTAAAAAAATTTAGTGTACGTATTAAAGTGTCCTTATTGCTCGACCACGAATACCCAGTAATGTATTATGTAACGTTTTATTTGCATTTGTAGATACATGTATGATACTTCTTGTAATATATAGGTTAATATTTTATGTAATAGAAAAGTTTTTATACCGACTTATTAACAGTTGGAAAAAGTTTATTGGTCCTTATTTTGAGAAATATTACCTCATTAACTTACCGACATTTCGGCAATTTTTAATACCATCCTCAGGGCACTACAAGATAAAATTGTAATGTACATATAGAAATATAAAAAGTGCAAAATAAATTGTATACATATAATAAAATAACATGTGAAACGAACAAAAAAAAACGAACGGATATATGCACCACTAAACAATCACAATACACTTCTACAATCAATAGATATTAAAAATAACAGTATATTAACAATTAAAAAATATTTAAGTGTACTTTGTTTTGGGCATCCCAAAATCTAATTTAAAACAAAATAATATAATAGTCACCATAAAAATTATGCAGTGTGGTGATAATGTATGGAACAATTTCAATAAAAGTTTCTATACATCTATATGTATGTGCATGTGTATATTGTGTATGGTTGTAGGTGCACATATTCGTTTGTTTGTTTTTTATTGTTTATTCCACATTTTATTTTATTATATATTTTTTATATTTCTACATCATCATAATTTTGTATCTTGTAATAGTGCCCTGATAATGGTAATAAAAGTTACCGAAACGTCGGCAAGTTAATGGAGTAGTTTTTCTCAAAATAGGGACCCAACAAACTTTTTCAAATTATTAATATTTTATTTTCTATTGCAATGAACTGTTTTTTTTTGTATTTTTAGTATTATATCATTAATCAATAAATGTTCTTTCGATTATTTTAATAGTTATTACTACCTCCTTCTTTTTCCCCTCAGCTCTTCGTTTATGGATAGGTATATATGTACCATCTGCCCTCTTTTAACATGTGTAACATACTAGAGATAAAATGATGAAGAATCAGTAAGTTTAACAGCTATGCTTTCTTTAATTTTGTTTGTAAATTTCAATTCTATAAACCATTTTTTTAAATCAGTGTTATCAATGTCAATAATTCAATAGGTAGCCTAGTAATTCAGTTACAAGTTCTTGAATAGCTAGTAACTTGCCTTGTGCGATTTATTTTAACATCTGTTGTTTTTTTAATTTTTAGTAAATCTATAAGTGGACAGGAAATACAATGCATTTTATTAATTCAATTGACGTTTTTATTATTAAAATGCTTAGTATCATAACAATACTAATTTTGGATTACAAATTTTAATATAAATTATATTTACGTATATCTACTGTAATAAAGTGATTTTTTGCAGATGTTATTTTTCAGTTCTCATATTTTCAAGTTAACCAAATCACATAGATATACCCTGTATAATTTTAATTACTATTTCACCGAATATTTTAATTATTTAATATATTTTTTTAAATATGAATATTTAAAAAATTTTAAAAATAAACTGCTGAAATTAAACTAGTAATGTAATTTTCTTCCCGTGCCAAAACAGCGAATGTGTATTTTTCTAATTTTTTTGCAGGGGAAAGGAAATAAAGTTCAATTTGTTAAAAATCCAAAGTTAGTTTTCGAGTCAAAATATCTCAAAAATATTAAGTTGTTTTACCATGCTTAAAAATATTTTTCTTAGAGTTAAAAAAAAGCAAATTCGTTGTTTTGGAATTGAAACAAATGAAAATTGTGTTTAATCGTGTATCAGACTATAGTAAAAATAAACGTCGTAATTCAAGAAACATTTTTTATTTTAACATTATAAAATAAGCAAATTACACTGACAAAAAAAATCTATAAGAAATTTATTTAAATAGTGCTCTAAGCGTTAAGATTCCTCATGATCTGATTCAGTCAGACATCGCCAACATCTCTCTTACTGTTTATAGTATTGTAAAAGTAATGATATGGATTTTTATCGTATTGTCCTTGGACATAATTTGCAGATTTGCAGTTTACTTCTTGATTGGAAGAATTCCTTCGTAAGTTTTTGAAAGAGTTTTGGGGTGACCCCACTGTTTTTTATTCTGTAGTAGGCAACTCATAATACATTCATATTTGGAATTTTGGCATTGCAGTCTCTGAAAAAAAAAATATTATTTTCCAATAGAAAAGTGAAAAACTGGCAAATTTGCACATACGCTGTTTTGGCATGGGAACGACATTGTGTAATTTGAAGAATATCTTCAATACAACAATGGCGGATCCAGGAGCTCCCTAAGAGGCACTGCTTGACATATTGGAAAAGTATCTAATAAGAAATGCCAAAAATGGTGTGTAATGGAAAAAATACAGGCGTTTTTAAAACACTTTTTACGAGAATTTCTATGAATCGGAGAGGTATTAAAAGTATGGTAATGTTGTGTAGTATGTTAGAGAACGTCCGATTTTTGAATTTTATTTTCCTAACAAACTCATTTTTGCCTGCTGAACACCAATTTTGAGTAAAAAATTTCCTCTCGGCTATACTTTTCGAAACATTGGGGCTTAAATTGTAAAAATGTCACATTTTCTCGCTGCCTATTGCAGTATTTATTCACAAATTTTTTAGTTTATTAATTATCCATAGGGATTCTAAACACTCCAACACATTTACATTAATAATATTTGCCTGCTATATTCATTGAAAAATGCACCAAAATGTAACCTAACTTTACATAAATATCTGAAATATGAAACTGTTGATCGAATTGTTGAAACTTAAAAAAAAAATGTTCCTTTGGACACACTTAAAAAAATATACTTGGAGCAACAAAATTTTTTTTGTATATTCGCTACTAAACTCTATTCACTTAAACTTTGCAGTGTTGGATTAGACCTAAGTGAGTGAAATTCCAACTACGACCGATGCTTATGAAATAGAATAAACATGAAAATGAACCGCTATAGGAACTTTGCATTTGTGTACACCTGCCTACCCTCTGCACCAAGAATCAGCGCCCATGTTGTTCTCTATCCTGGCTAACGCTGTAAAGTTTAAGTGAATAGAGTATAAATTTTTGTTTGTATAAAGAGTATTTAAGTCTTCACACTTAAAAATGTTTGATTCAAGAAAATTATTTCTCTTGGATAAATTTGTTTGGTCGAAATATAATTTCTTTCAACTCAAATACATTTATTCATATCGACTGAAACCGTTTTGTCTGCATAAAACGAAAATTTTCTTAAAAAATTGCTCTCAAATTAAACGTGTTTTAGTTAGACAAATCTTATTTTAAGTTTAAGTAAAAACGTCTTAAAATAAAACATTTTATTGTTGCATGTTTTTTTCGTGTGACCTTTTTTCAGTTGTCATGAAATTGAAATTTTTATATTAAAAACAACAAAAAATCTTACCCTAAGAATGAAATATTTTGTCCTAAAATTATTTTTCTCTTGAATTGCATATTCTGTTATTTGATAAAAATAAATATATTAAATGCAATAAAACTATTTCGTTGATTCAAAAGAAGTATCTTAAGTCTAGCAAAACATTGTATTGAATGTCCGCACATGTAAATTGCTCTCAATACAATGGAAGTTTTAATCTATGTAAACAAACATTGTTCTTTTAAATATTTAAGCAATTTCAGACAAACAATTTAATAAATTTGAAACTTGTGTTTTGTTAATGTAGTTAAAATTAATTTAAATCAAATAAGGTATATCAAGACTTAAATACTCTTTATACAAACAAAAATTTAGTTGCGTATATACAAAGAAATTTTTGTTGCTCCAAATATATTTTTTTAAGTGTGGAAGTATGTCCGAAAACTTCGTTAAAGAGTTACACCCTTTCAAATATGGAGGCTAAAATTAGGTGTGTAATTTTTCTCAAATTCGGAAAAAATAAAAAAATAAATAAAATAAACACGCTATAGAGGGTAAATATTATTAAAGTAAATTTGTTAAGAGTATTTAAAACTATTCAAAAAATCTATATTGATATTAATGAACTAAAAATATTGTTTTCTGGGAATTTCGGTCATATATACACATAATTTTTTTTCTAAGGTTTCGGTTTATTAAACCATCATTATTTTAAGTTTTATTAGTTTCATATTAGTTATTTTTGCAAGAAAATCTTCTGGACCGCGCATCTCGATACCTCCTATCGTTTTGAAGACATTCTTCTTTAAAGTTACACAGAGAAATTACATTATTAGATTAATTTTGCCTGCAGTTTATTTGAAAATATTCACGATTGCGTTTTTAAATTTAAAAATGATTGAAAAATAAAGTACAATAGTTATACGAAATAGTACTCTGGCTCATATTTCATGTGTTATGTTTGCGTCCTGATCTAGCATTGAAGTCTTGTGACATCTACCAAATATAAGCTGTAACTAAAATATTTTTACTGGAAGATTTTGTTAAATAATATTAATTGTTTGACAGTTGTATAACTAAATATCAATAATTTTAATAATAATTTCTGATTGTTTTGAAAAATGTTTTTTGGGGTAATTTTGGTTATTATCTTTTATAGCAGGTAATATCTAAACTTTGGATTTCTTAGGTGAATCATGTGGAATATATATACCGAGTGACAACTTTTTCCAGGTATTCTATCGAGTGTCAAAATGTGAATTTTCTACATACAGGCCAATAAAATTTTATATTACATAGATCAATAAAATACATAGAATGTTAATAAAAATAACAAAATGGAGCACGTTTCCGTTAAAACCGGAATATGTAATAAAATGAGCTTTGCTTTATATTTATATATTAGATCCTAACATTTAAAAATTGTTTTTGTTAAAACAAAAAGGCGAAATTACAGGCGAAACCAGTGTCAATTTTTTTTATTTATTCGAAATGCGAATTTAGTGTTTTCTTACGTAACTAACTTCTCTTATAAATTAAAAAAAGTATGTGTCGGATTGCCTGTAATTTCATCTACTAAATATTTTTAAATGGCATTGACATTGTGTTTTTGATTGCCATCAATAAAAAATAAATAAATAAAATTTACAAACGTATTTGGCTACTTGATGAAGACACCATTTTAAAGTTACAACTGTTGAAATTCGCCGGAAAGCAGAGATCTTGAAATTCCGTACAATTTTGTCTTTCCTTTTCGATATTCTCTTATTTTTATATAAATGACCAAGAAAATGAACATTGACATATTTATTAACATTATGTAAATCTGTTACAATAACTCAATTGGAGGACGTTCCATGAGATCTAATTCCCACTAGATCTGATTCTAATAGTCACCCTGTATATCTGTTCGGGTTTCCGAATGAGTTTAATATAGTCCGATAAAAGAGCCCCACGAGATCTAATTCTCACGACCTCCAATTCCCAAGAAATCTAAAACTCCGATGCAATTTTTCCATGACTACTTATATCTATTCGGCATTCCGACTGCGTTTTATCATTGAAACATACTTAAAAATACCGATTTAAAAATCCCACGAGATCTAATTCCTACGAGCTCTAAATCTCATGGGATCTAAAAGTATGACCTTGTCTTGCATACTGAAGTAATGCATTACATGTACAGCATTCAGAGACATAGGGACAACTATAATATACTATACCATAAAGACGATAAGGTTTTTTTAATAAAGTACTTACTACCTACTAACAAATAACAAATTATTAAAAAAATTTCTCATTCTCTGAATCGGATACAAATGCAATTAGCTTATAGCAAATTTGAATTTTGTAGACCTTGGTAAATATACCTACCTATTATTTGTAATGATTGTATATTTCTTTATACAAATTTAATTTGATTGTTTTGTTGAAAAATCATACTGTAAATTTAAAATTTTAACGGATGTACATTAAGTTTATAAAATATGCATACCCTCTGGAAGTTATGTGTGAAATGTTGTCACATTTAGATCTTGTGGGATTTTCATTTTGGGTTTTTAGATCTCTTGGAACTTTTAAATCGGTCTATTCGGAAAGGATATATACGGTGATAAGTAAACTGGTTGAAATTAGATCACGTGGGATTTAGATCTCATAGGATTTTCATTTCGGAGAGAGGATGACTTGTTCAGTTGAGAGCTGCAAAAATATTCTGCGGTTAATATATTCTACCAGCGGAATAACGTTTTACATCTCATGGAACTTTGAAATCGGTGTGTATAAGTACGCCTTCATGATAAAACATATTTGGAGAGCCGATCAGATACAGTGTGGTGCGTTAGATCTTGTGGGAAAATAACTTCGTGGTATTTAGATCTCGTGGGAACGTACTCTTCAATAAAGCTTAATTTAGCTTAGAGCTACTTTTGCAATCTTAGAATACGTAAGCTGAACTAAACTTTATTGCTATTATAAGGATCTAAAAATGCGGCCTTTCAAAGATGCAGTGTGAAGACAATGGATATTTGAACAAAAAACGGTTAATTGAATTTTCACGATATTTGACATAATTATGGTTTGGCATACCATTTATTTCCTATTTTTCATGGGAGTGCACTATGGTTCCCGGAATATAATTTTTTGGCCAAAATTAATAAAACAATGTTATTGAAATGACCTAATAGTCCATTCCCCAGAGAAGAAATAAGGGCAAAAGCTGGGATGAAATAATCCTTGTGGAATTTTGCATAGAAGTACGTTTTTGGAAGCAGAAGAAACTGGCTACGGTGGCTGCAGCATAAAACAAAATGGTATCAAACTCACAAAAACTGTCTTTTTTTTTCTAAATACCTTTTAAAAATAATAAAACAATTATTGGGTATTACAAAAGCATTCTTTCAAACCTAACATGATAATAATAATAAATACCCATAGTTTTTTATAATTTACACTTTCATTCTTATCTAAATGTGCTAGTATAAAAGTTTTAGGCATATAATAAATCAAAAAACAACATATCCAATACATTTTATCATAGAAACTATTAAAACAACTACTCAGTCTAGTAGCAAGAACTGCACTGAATTAATTAACAGTGTTCTTACTATTAAAAGCAAAAATGTTGAGATTAAAAAAAACATTAACTCACAAAAAAAGAAAAATTTTCACACTCAAGAAATGATTTCCTCCAGTTATAATACAAAAAACGAACGCTAGTCCGATTATATATTTACTTTCATAAATATTTTTATAAATAATTTGTTCGCGGACTAGCCCTCTGAAGAGTTCAGGACGAATGAAAGTAGATTTATATTGGGCTAGGAGTTTTCGTTTTTTGTATTGTAACTGGAGGAAATCATGTTTTGAGTGTGAAAATATTCCTTTTTGGCGTGTTAATATTTTTTTAATTTCAATATCTTTTTTTTGCTTCTAGTACTAAGAACACTGTTATTTAATTTAATGTAGTTCTTGCTCCGAGACTGAGTAGTTGTTTAAATATTTTCTATGATAAAATGTATTGGAAGTGTTGTTTTTTGATTTAGTACATTCCTAAAACTTTTATACTAGCATAGTCAGATAAGAATGACAGTATGAAATGCAAAAAACTATAGGTATTTATAATTGTTATCATGTTAAGTTCGAAATAATGCTTCTGTAATACCCAATAATTATTTCATTATTTTTTTCTAGAAATGCATAAATACGAAGCAATATATTCCAGATTTTTTTGCAACTTTTAAAACGCGCAAAATACAAAAAAAAAACGTAGAGGTGAAAATTAAAGAACACAAAATTCTACAGAATAAATATAGTTTAAAAAAACTAAAAAACACGCTTTTAAAGCACATCAAACTAAAAAAGAGAAAAAATAATTATTAACATAAACTGAAAACAATAATGAACGAAAAATACTAGTATTATTGTGAAAAAAGCGTGGGTTGCTCGATATACGAAAAATATGGCACAAAGCGCCCCACGCTTTTTTCAGTTTATATTAATAATTATTTTTCACTTTTTTAGTTTGATGTGCTATGAAAGCGTGTTTTGTAGTTTTTTTAAACTATATTTATATTGCTTATTGATGCTGATATTATAACATATTACGATCCAACAGATATTTCTGAAAAAAAAATATGTTTTTTTATTTCAGCCATGGGATTTGAACTCACGCCCGAGGAGTCCGTCGTTTCCAATTCCAATTTAAAGCATTTATTGAATATTAATACATTGTGTAGAAAACTTAATTAGGACACCACACCAGGCGTCGTCCAATAAATAAATAAATAAATATTCACAAATAGAACACAAGGTGTTGGATAGCCGATCGGCTTTACAATACTCGCCTGGAATAAATTCCAAGCGACGATCAGCAATATGGTATTCCTTCTTGTAGGAGGGGACCTAGATGGCTGGCCAGGTGTTCGGGCCCGAAGCGGCTAGAGCGTGTCCTTTTAGTTGTTGGCGGTGGTAGGACGTTTTCCTAGAACAACGTAAAAACAAATTAAAACTTTGCACGAGGCATAGCAATAATTAAAAGCAGTGAAAAATAATACAAATGTCGTTATAGTCTGGTCATGCAGGAAAAAGCTAAAGAAAAAACCTGCTTAAAAGAATTGCAATTTAGATTGTCGGTAAAAATAGGGTGAAGAGGCGGAAGCGGCGGTCATCGAGGAAAGTTGCGATTAGGGGTGGGTAAAAAGTAAATACGGAAAAGGTAGAATAGGGATGTCATTGTGTGTCTGAAAGCAAGTACTCCAGGGAAATAAGGTAAAAATAAAGGCCATCTGCGGAATGAGGCCGAACAAGCTGAATTTTTGCAGAGACCTTCGTTTTGATGTTCCAATGAAGCACAAAAAAATCTCATATGCCTACCCTTGTGCGTCTTGAGATATCGAAGGTCAAAGGTCATGAAAATCGGTATTTCGCGAAAATCTCGCTTCCAGTGCATCTGACGTCGTAAGAACAAAACTTACGTAAAATAGTATTCTCTACAAAATTGTTCATATACATTTTTTTCGTACGACCAACCGTTTTCGAGATATAGCATGATAAAGCGGGAGCGCGATTTACTTGTTCTCTTAATAGGACGAACTCAGTCACATCACCGACAAATTTTCTTAAAGAAAATTGGCAAAGGGACTACATCAACATTAATTTATTTGTCTAAAAGTCTCGACAAATATCGTCTTTGCAAAGAACATATTTTATTTTTGCATGCCCTCACTGGATGCGAGACTACATCGGCACTATTCAACAAAGGAACACTTAAGGTTATGAAAATGTTTGAGAAACATCCCGATTTGACTCACTCGGCTCAAATATTTCAAGCAGAAAACTGCCCGCCAGATACAGTATTTCAGAACGGAAAGCGTTTTCTGTTAGCTGTATGTATGGTGCTCCAAAAGATGAAGTGAACCTTGACAAATTTAGATACACCCAATTCATTAAGGCTACACGACTTAATAGACCTGTTAAATTGTCATCCCTTCCACCTACCAGTGAAGCAGCTCGACAAGATATTTATCGGGTCTACTACCAAGTACAGATTTGGCTAGGGAACAATCTACAACCCGAAGAATGGAGTTGGGATTTAAAAAACGACATATTACAGCCGAAAACAACACTACTGTCACCTGCTCCAGACGAACTATTAAATACAATATTCTGTAATTGTAAAAAGGGGTGTGGTGCGCAGTGCGGGTGTAGAAAAGTCGGGCTGCCGTGCTCCAAAGTTTGTGGTCAGTGTCACGGATAGGCATGCCTGAACCCGTCAACAGAGTTGCAAAACATCGAAGACTTCAGTGACCTTGAGCCTGAAGAGGTTTTGCCAACAGACATAGAGCCAACAGATATAGAGGAAGCGTCTGACGAAGATAATGTGTTGATCGAGGTGCTAGTGGAACCCGACGAAGACAAGGAGGAAGGCAAGGAAACATAAGGCGTGGTGTGGAAAAGAATGTATTTTTTTGTTATTAATTATTTATTATATATTTTTTTTATAAATAAACAAATTTTTAACGGCTTTAATAATGGGAATTTAATTTTTCAGTCTAACAGATTAAGAAAAGTGCTTTTATATTTATAGCTCTGCAGTATAATACAGTATTACCTATTACGAATGCGCGCTCCCGCTTTATCATGCTATATCTCGAAAACGGTTGGTCGTGCGAAAAAAAATGTATATGAGAAATTTTGTAGAGAATACCATTTTACGTAAGTTTTGTTATGAGTTCTTACGACGTCAAATGCACTGGAAGCGAGATTTTCGCGAAAAACCGATTTTCATGACCTTTGACCTTCAATATCTCAAGACGCACAAGGGTAGGCATATGAAATTTTTTTTGTGCTTCATTAAAACATCAAAACGAAGGTCTCTGCAAAAATTCAGCTTGTTCAGCCTCATTCCGCAGAGGAAGTTTTATTTCTCTGGAGTAAAGGTTATTCAAAAAATATTGGTAGGTTTTCATGTATTAGTCTGTGTGTATGTTTAAAATCGTGGTAGTTTCTAATGTCTGTGATGTGCGCGGTGAGTGTGGATTTTTTGTATATTATGTCTAAAAAATTTAGTGGCCGTCTGTGTTATGTATTCTTTAATGTATGGTATGTTGGCGGTCTCGTGTAGTTTTTGTGTATTTATGTAGCGATTAGAGTTAGTGAGGAGGCGAAGCAATTTATTTTTCGTCGTCTGGAGGCGGCCGAACTGTGTGTCCGACATCCTATTCCAGACGACGCAACCATAAGTTAATATGGGTCGAAGTCCGTCGTTTCGCGTCGACTAAGACTTGCCCGCTCGGCTAACGACCGAACTGAGAATCATGGAATATACTTACAATATTAAACCTCTTGCTCTCACGCAGAGGATACGTGAGGAAAGGACTGGCGATCCTGATCAGGATAATGATATAAACTTATCAAATTATTGTGTTTTTACCGGTTCTTCGTAAGTGTACAAAGTTTCAATTAAATCTGTCCGTTTAAAGTGGGTCAAAATCGAGTCCAAAGAGTCGTGTTAAAAAATGTCCGTACAAAAATTTTCGTACATGCAACCTTTTCATATAAAAAAAGATGAGAAGTACCGAGTGTTGAGGATAATTCTTGGGCATCGGTTAGGGGTCAGTAACTTGTTGAGTTTGCTGACAATATCTTGGTGATCTTTATGTATTTTGAGTCGCTGAATTCAAATTCGTAGGATGGCTGTTTGTGGTTCTCAGCATACACCTGCATTATTTCTATAGTATTCTCTGATAAATTTCTACGATTTGCTGCAAACGTCGAAATGTATTTTTAAAATGAATATTCTACATCCAAAGATGTAATATTCGCTTATGGAAAATATGGTTGAGAGTCGATAGCACTTCCATCACTTAGATACTCTTTAAGGTCACTCCATTTTTTAATATCCGAATTTATACTTAACACGTCTTGAAATTTCTTGGCAACACCAACATCAAGATTATCTATTATCGTTTGCAATGCCAAGTTTACTTTGTCCACTATTTCTTAAGATTGAGATAAGAATAAACTATTTTGGAGTTCTTTGATAGCATCTGTTAACAATATACTATAATTTTTATTTATAGCGAGTCAAACTTGTTTGACCTACGCATTGTTAAATTGCTGCTGACTTTCCTTTATATTGTTAAACTCTTGGGGTTGAATGTGAATGTCCTTACATAAAACTTCTCCCCTTATTCACGCGCACTAGCGAATTATTTTTTTCGTTTTACTCGCTTTAACTCAGAAACGAAACAATGAACTGGTCTTTTTACCGTCTTATCACTACATATTTATTAACAAAATGTGTTAATATGAAGGTCAAATTTTAATAAGTGTAGAAATTATGGATTTTTTTCTAAAATTATGTCGATAAAATGTGATAATTTGCAGTATAGCATACGGGAAACTTTTTTATCTTTTGAAATAGATGCCAAGTATATTGAGAAGATATAAAGATGAAGGATGGAGGCAATTTTTTATTTGAAATTTTTTTTCTAGGCTTGTCATTTTTTTCTAGAAAATAGCAGGTGAAAATAAGGAACGCCCACGTGGACGCAACGGAGCAAAGAACGGTGTAAAAGTTAGTAAACATTGAACGTAAACTTGTAGACTTAACTCGCTTTGATTTCGAAAGGCGAAAAATTGATGGCAACTTTTTTTTATATAATTACATATTTACTAATAGCACATAGGCATAAAGGCATAATTTTAACAAACTTTGAAAATATCTTTTTTTCTTTTATTATATGGCCTCTTGGTCAAGGGGTATGGACACTTCACACCCTGGAGTCCTGGGTTCAATTCTCGGGCAAAGAGCTAGAATTTTTTTCTAAACCAGAAATTAATCCTAGCATACTCGAATACTAGGTGTGTTCATTGCCTCTAAATGTGTAGCCCTCGCACAAAGCACTGTAAGATATCTTCAGGGGTACAGGGACTTGTTTGCTATATTATTATTAATAAATCTTATCCAGGATATTTATAAATAAAGCAAATATAATGATTTTTAATCCTTTATTAAGTATACATTATATAAAACAGAAGTGGTGGTGGTCGTACAGATATTAGTATTTATTTGATTTAAAAAAAGTCCATTTCTTTTATTGTCTAGGGGAATACATACATTACGTTATCGCTGTCGGGTATTATCAAAAGTTTTTAGTGTAAATATCTTTTTGTAACGCCATATCCTAAAATGACATTTATCGAACAGTTTCAATGAATCAAGACAATGTCATTGACAAGTGAAAAATAAAGAAAAAGTGTGAAATAAAGAAATTTTATTTCACAGTTTGAAATAAAACTTAATAGTCAACAGACAACAAATTAAAGTTCTTACATCAAACATTTGTTAATTATTAACAAATTTCATGAACAATTTTATTCATAATTCAACGAAAATTTATATGAATAGTACTGTTACTAATATTATTTATATTTATTCCTCGCCTTCGGCACGTACTATAAACGCCCCACTTGTAAAAAACACCATTTTAGTCACTTGTTATATAAAATACTATTATGTAATATTAAATTTAATAATTTCGTGTTTATAGGTATTTATAACTATATTTGATTTCTATTTAATTTTAAGTAGTAGTAGTAGCTACTTATTTTACTAGACAAGTAGGCCACAATGGGCCCTTTTTACCTAGGGACCTACAGTTTAGCGTGGACTCCGAACCACGGTCCTCGACTGTCAACTAACCCACCGCCTGGGCCTGCCCGCCTGCACCGCTAGCAGAGTGGCAAACCTCCTGGGTAGGTCTCTTCGACCCTCCACCCGGGCTTGCCTCTCCGCCTGCATCAGGCTAGCGGCCTTCCCGGGATTGTCTGTTGACAGCCTACCGACTGTTAGATGAACTATCGTTCATCCATCCAATTGCCGGACTCGATCAGTGCTGCTTAACTTCACTGATCGAATACCGGAAATTAAACGGATGTCCATACCTCATCCCCTAATTTTAAGTAAATGTGAAATGAATGCAGCTAATAATTGCATTATATGTGGCAAAGATGCTACATCCGATCAGCTTGGTGATGAAAAAACCTACCCACATCGGTACAAGACATCATAGAAGCTTAAGAAGAGAAATGATAGCTTGTATAAAAAAATTGAACAAAGGGACATACCATTTTCCAAATTAAAGTTCCACAAAAATTGTAGGAAAAATTACACAAGCAAAACAAATGTCTAATATACAACAGGTGGGTATATAATAGATGTAGGATGAAAGATTTTGATAATTTTGCGCGGTAATAAATATTTTGAAATATAATGTTATAGTTATTTATAAAATGTAGAATATATTCTAACTCCTTTTCTGAGATATGCTTCTAACAATTACATGCAAAAATTGTGTTCATATTTACTTTATTTTAGTTTTATTCCGTGTACTGAAATATGAGCCAAGAATGATGATATTTTGCTTCCGAAACAATTAAATCAGTGTAAAACTCCATCATTGCTATTATATTCTGAATAACGCGCTGGGTTGAGATATTAATTTTATTCCAAATTGCATTAGATCCAACTAAATAATGGTTTCTAAAAGTTCTAGATTTATCACATAGAAAACATATGATTTTTACCCTCCTCTTTTTTCATGATCGGACATTTGTTTTGCTCGTCTAATTATTCCTTTATTCCTATTATTTTTTGTGGAATTTTAATTTGGAAAATGGTGTATCGCTTTGTTAAATTTTTCTATACAAGCCATCATTTCTTTTCTTTGAAGCTTTTATAATACCTTGTAATCCGATGTGGGTAGGTTTTTTTACCACATCATCAAACCGATTATATAGCATCTTTGCCACATATAATGCAATAATTAGTTGCATCCATGTTACACTTACTTAAAGTTAAAGGAAAAGTAAATATAGTTACAAATACCTACCAATAAGAAATTATTGAACTTACATATTATATAAAGATATTCACACAAAAAACTGTTGATAATAGGCGATAGCGAGAACGTAATGTATGTATTCCCCTAGTCAATAACATTTTTTTAAATAAAGAAAAACAATAACATTTATACGACCACCACCTCTACCGTTTTATATAATACATATTCAATGGAGGATTAAAAATCCTTATATAGTACATATCATGAATGTTGGCGTTCATGTCATCAATTTATGAATTATGGAAATGTAAATAACTAGTCTTTTTCATATTTCTTTTATTGTCTTCTGCAAACATTCTACAACCGTTTTGAACCCTTTTTAATTGATAAGCCAATGCGTGCGGTTATGTGTGACGTGATTTAGAAATTTAAAACTGATGATGTATGAATTAAATTCGCTATATTTATAAATACCCTGGATTAGATTTATTAATAAAAGAAAAATCGACATTTTCTAGGTTTATTAAAATGGCGCCTTTATATTTCTACCTGCTGCTGCTGGTAAATATGATAAATAATTATACAGAAAAAAGTTTCTGTCAACTTGTTGCATTTCGAGGTCAAAGTCCAAATTTACGTTCAATATCTACTAACTTACACCGTTCTCTTCTCCATGCCGCCCGCGTGGTCGTTCCTTATTTTCACTTGCGATTTTCTGGAAAACTACTAATTTTAGAAAAAACAGTTTTAAATAAAAAACGAAAAAAATTATTATTTTAATTATTTTACCTTTTTTTTCATATTTTTATCACTATTTTTTCTCGATCAACGAAAAGAGTCCTAATTTCTTATTCTATCATGGAATTAGCCCCTGAACACTTCTGTTAAGGTGGCATTACTTTACGCTTCAAAAAAATTGTATCCAAGCTAGACTAGCCCGACCGCGACCGCTCCACTAAGTCTTCTTCTTCAATATACAAACTATGGTGGGAGAAAGAGAACTGTTGTAATGTGTTTACGTAAATCCGCATAACTGCAAGTTTGTGTGAGATTACACAGGCGAGGTTCCCGCGGTCGCTTCAACTGAGTTTCGCACATTCAACCATCTTTAATTATCGTTATTGTACAGGGTTATTCATTATAAATTACCCATCCCTTATCATCGTTATTATTGCCTATAGAAAAAAAAGTTTTAAATAAGAGTTGTCTGGTTATGACTGAATTTTGTAAAAATGATATCAAAAGTACAGTAACGTGCAGATTTCAGGGGGATACAAAAAATAATATATTTTTTTAAATGGGATACCCTGCATATTTATTCAATTTTTGGAATGATCCTTTGTTCCTGATTTCAAAAATATACCATATGTTACCCCTACAATATACCATTTTTGAGTTATTAAACGTCGAATATCTTAGTTAAACTAGTTACTGTAAATATGGAAAAGTTAACATTATTAAAGTGAGCTATGAAAATGACAACTATTATGTCTGATAAGTGACATTTCTTTAAGGAAATAATCAAAATGGTTTACAGTGAGGACGAAAAATACCAAATATTTATACAAAATAGATAACTAAGATTTATTTAGGAAATTTAAATATAAATAAATGATAACTCATAAAAGATCCTCAATGTGTCCACCATTATTGTCAATGCATAATTGATAACGTCTTCTTATATTTATAATTGCACCGGAAATGGCTTCATTATTTACATTCAGATTGTTTATTTCAAGTTGAATCCTGTCTTTAATGACTTGAATACTATTATTATTATTATTATTATTTTCGGAATATCTGATGCCGGTCAGTCCTCCCGTGGCCTCCGACGCCTCACGGGAGTCGCGCCGGCTCAGCAACTACAGCCACTCCCCACATCCCGCAGGGTTAGTGACTGTAGATACCAGAATCGTGTGCCCTAAGCAGACGGAGAGAACCCAGAATGACCGCTTTCTGCATTTGACCTGCCAGGTGATTTTTGGCAGGCCGGTATGATCTTCAGTTCCGAGAGCGGCGTAGGCTTTATCCCTCCGAGTACACCGATTATAAGGACGACCATTTTTACCGAGTAGCCTGGGTACAGCACTTGGAGCTCGTACCGGAGATCGCGATATTTGGTCGGTTTCTCCTCCTCCTTCAAAGTGATGTTTTTCTCCGCAGGTGCCGAGAACTCGATGGCATACATCACCTTGAATTGATGGTCGAGGAGGACTATGTTAGGCTTGTTGGCTTGGATTAGCCTGTCAGTCGGGAACGAGTAATTCCAGTAAATCTGGCATTTCTCGTTCTCGACAACGGACTCAGTATTATTATTATTATTATTTTTTTTTCGGAATATCCGATGCCGGTCAGTCCTCCCGTGGCCTCCGACGCCTCACGGGAGTCGCGCCGGCGCATTATTATTATTATTATTATTATTTAACAATGTCTTTTAGAAACCACCAAAAAAATTAATCCATAGGGGTCAAATCCGGACTGTTAGGTGGCCATTTAATAGGTCCATTATTCCCTATCCATATTGGGAATACATTATTCAAATGATTTCGAACGGTTAGGACACTACGCGGAGTTGCCCCATCCTGCATCCAAATCATATCATCAAGTTCGACTTCCGGAAAAATCTGCAAAAGAATATTTTCTCCTTCTGGGATAATTCTTTCCAGATAGGTAACTCCAGTTAAAGTATATTCATAAAATATAAGCCCAACAATTTTGTTTCCGAAAATTCCACATCAAACGCTAACAGTTTTTCTTCCTGATTTTTTAATTTGTTTTACCAATATTTTTCTGTTGTGCTTGTTTACCACGACCTCCGATTTTTCCAATTAAAAACTCCTGCCGTAGAAAAGGATGATTCATCAGTCCATAATATTTTAATAAAAAAAATCGGGATCTTCATCTAACTTTTGAATCATCTGGCGTCAAAAGTTCAGCCTTTTCCTTTTATGAGCCTCTGTTAAAACTTGTACGGGTAAAATTTTATATGAACTATAGCTGTTATTTTTTTAATGTACGTTGAATTTTGGAATAACTTTTACCTAATTGATCGACTGCATTATTTATACTACATTCAGAATTTTCTAAAAAATAATACAATGTTTCAAAAAAGTCTATTCGCGAATAAATATGAATGGGCTTACCTTCGAAATGAAGCTGTTCTTTCTGGTTTGCTTGAACTACACGCTTTTTTCTACTAAAACTGGAGGTATTATTCACTTTTCCAAAAATATATTTGAACGTATTTTCTGATGGTGTTGGACGATTTGAATACAACACCCTATATGCTCTTTTTGCGGCACGTTTATTTTTGCTATTTTGTATATAACAAGTAAATATTTAGACTTTTTCCTCCTCACTGTAAACCATTTTGATTATTTCATTAAAGAAATGTGACTTATCAAACATAATAGTTGCCATTTTCATAGCTCACTTTAATAATGTTAACCTTTCCATATTTACGGTAACTAGATTAACTAAGATAATCGACGTTTAATAACTCAAAAACGGTATGGTAGGAGTAACATATGGTATATTTTTGAAATCAGGAACAAAGGATAACACTGACGTAGTTTTCCACAAAGCACCAAAACACTATATACTGCACTCGACGCGTGTTTCGCTAACCAAGTTGGCATCATCTGGAGATGATTAAAACAGTTTTAATCATCTCCAGATTTGGTTGGCGAAACGCGCGTCGAGTGCAGTATATAGTGTTTTGGTGTTTCGTGGAAAACTACATCAGTGTTATCTTCACATCAAAGGTTCCAACCCACTCCAGGAGGAACAAAGGATCATTCCAAAAATTTAATAATATACAGGGTATCCCACTTAAAAATATATATATTATTTTTTTGTATCCCCTGAAGTCTGCACGCTACTGTAGTTTTGATAGCATTTTAACAAAATTCAGTTATAACCACACAACTTTTATTTAAAACTTTTTTTTTCTATTGGCAATAATAACGATGATAAGGGGTGGCTAATTTATAATGAAAAACCCTGTACCTCAGCTATTTATTTTTGTTTAAGTGTACAAACAATACGTACTTGTAGGACAAAATTTCATTATACTTTGGAAATTACTCTCTAATGGGTTCCAAAACACATTTTGTCGATTTTATTGAGAGTGATGCGTCTTAGCCATGCACCTTTATGATAATTATTGTTCTTCAGAGTTTTCTAAAAATACCACATACATTTTTTTTCTAAATAAGAAAGTTTGTAGGCACCTTTATCTCTCCACCCCCATAAATATGGAATAAATGATATTCCATATCATTAAATATTTACCTCTAATCAATTATGCATAACAACGTGGAAATTCAAAAAACCGTTTTTTTATGAAAATAGAAAAACATACTTTTTCTGATAGCCCTTCATCATTTTTCGTCGGAAACGATCTTCATAGGAATTTTTTGTTTTATTTTAACGTAAAAAATATGCTCCTGAATTTGTACGGTGAAATTTTGGAATACCCTGTATTTAATAATTACGTTTAATATTGTCATTATTTTATTACGCTTATATAACGTCAGTCTGTTTCCTATATCAAGGCCCAAGCACCAATGCCAGGAGATAAGGTCATCAATGCTGATTTAGACACTGATATCTAGAAATTTTGCCGACCCTCACTTTGTCGTGAAGTAGGAATCTTTGACGTGCTCACATCGCAGATAAACGGATCCCACAATTTTATACCCCTTTTAGAAAATTGGTGTCGTAAGCAGAGCCGCTTATCCGATGTACCTCAAATGGATGTTAATGTTATTTTATTATTATTATTATGTTCATTATGTACATGTATGCATCTTATATTATTGTCATCCAATATTATAGTTCTTAATTACTAAAGTCAATATATTTTAGGTCGTCACACCTGAACGCCAGAGAAGAAGAAAAACTTAAGAATACACTCTTAAAACACAACATTAGAAGTCAGTGTAAAGTAATATTGACTGATATGAAGTACGACATACGTCTTAAAGAGAAAATCAGAGACCATATAATTTTAAAAAGGGTTCACAGAAAATACACTTGTTATATTTGTATGTTAAAATTTTCTACTTTGCTTGACTTATATAATCATAAAATTCTACATAACCAAGTAGAATCCGAGGATGATATCTTCGTAGAGGAAGATTTAAAGAAAGATACCAATTTTAAAGGTTATAATAATTCATCTAATATCAAACTAGATAAACCCATTATTGGAAACGCTACTTCAACTGAAAATATATCTGTACTGAATATTGATATAAATACCACGATGAATAAGTCTGCAATAACCGCCAAAAAAGGGTCGGCAAGTTTAGATTTCCCTGATTCAATTGAAGAGTGGAATACAGAATATTTCGAGTGTTTGACGTGCACGGTTGTGTTTAAAAATGTAAACACCATCGAATGTCATAAACCAACTAAAACCGAATGTATATTTTCATGTAAGTTATGTAACACAATTTTCAAAACATCTTATAGCCTTCTTTACCATGTGACTTGGCATAAAATTAAAGATATAAAAGCTGTATCTGGCTCATTTCATTTTTAAAATTAGCGTATGAAGAATCAAAAAAAATAATTTACAGGCTCAGGAGAATATAAATCACAGTTTGACATCAAAAAATCCCGTATCAACAAAATTACACGAATTAACAATAGAGCGTAATAATACTAATGATTCTAACAAAAATACAGATTTTAATGGAGACAATACGCAGATAAACCACAATTTAAAAGCCGTGATAGACGAGAGATCAAATGAAATCAGTTGTGAACTATGCTACGATATTTTCAACACAAAAGAAAAACTGAAACTTCATATGGATTTTCACAAACAGTTGGAGGAAGACTCTAGTGTGATTATGAATGAAAATGAATATGATGCCGTAAAATTAAATAAAAACACAATGAAATCTTTGAATCCATTCACCACCCTTCAACGGAAACAAGATTCTACAATGAACGTACGTATTTTAGAAAATAACATGGACAAAATTAATATGAAAAGATATAACTACACTACTACAACTTCAGATGCAAAATTACAAAAGTCACCGAATTCTTTTATTAATGTCTCGTCACATATTCAAAATGCCCCCATTCAAACAAAACCTATTTGGACATTTGATCCAAATACAAGTTTTTATTATGTTTCGGATTCTGCTGATAATGCAACTACAACAATGAATGAAGTATCCTCAAATATTGCTCCTACGTTAACAGATGTCCCAAATATTGCTCCTACGTTAACAGATCATTCTAATGTAACATATTACATTTTATCACCTACTAATGAAGATATTACAAATATTAACCCACAAAATGCAACAACTTTTACTTCTAATAAAACAACAATCCCAGATCATTTACTACGAAACAACACTACATCTCTTACAGAGGATTTACAGTTTCTGAAACAAGTAAATCAATGTGATAATAATTTTCCTGCAGATAAACAAACTGATTTGATAGTTACTTTGCCATCAAATGATTGTGCCAATTTACAACAAATAATTTATAATTTACCAGTACAAAATGAGGTTTATTATTATCCTGTTAAAAATACACAGAAGGAAGATATTTTAACGGCACCACACTTAAAAGAGATCGACTGTCCGACACTTCTCCCTATAAAGCATCAGAAAAATATAAGGACAAATTTAATAAAGCAAAGAGTACCCTCTACTCCTCACAAGAAAGAATCTGTTTCTAAGTATATAATTGTACCTCAACAATCTCTCCTAAAGAAACATTTACAGCAAAATACTAAGATTTATAAAAAAGTTACCGAAATGTGATCTGAATACCAATTCAACTTTGATTCCAGCCGTTGTCTTAGAATCAAGTAATTATAATGAGATGAAATCCGATCAATTTAAAAACGTAAGTACTAAAACATCTGGAAGTTTAGTAGAAGGTAATATTAATACGAACTCAATAAATGCACTAACGCTGGGGGAATATCGTACATCGAAATATTACACATTTAGTAATACAAGTAATAACATAAAGTTGAACAAATGTAATGATTATGACAGACCTCTACCGGTGATTATGAACGTCAATAAAAAAGTTGAGGAAACGTTATAAGAATTCGAATTTAACTTTGAACACATCAAATGCTCTACAGTCACTTACTACCATGCCTGAAAATTTGATAAAAGGTAAACCAGTTTTGTCTGCATCTAGAAATAAAACTAATAAGAGAAAGTTGAAGAAATGTGATGATTATAATAAAAATCCTCTGCCAGTGATTACCAACGTAAGATCTTTAGTTTCAGAAATGACTTGCACTACCCAACGTGTTACAGTAATAACCCAATCACCTAAAAATAATGAAAATGATTTTAATAATTCCGATAATGATATTGAATCCGCTTTACCGTCAGCAATGATTATAAGAAATAATGATGTTGATCCGCTTTACCATCAGCAATGATTATAAAAAATTAGTTCATATTCTTTGACCAAACAGTCAAAGATATTCAAGTAACTTTATGTTATTTTTTTTAAGATATTTTTAGAGATAAAATACTAAATTTGTATGTGTTTATTGTACCATTTTTTATTTTATATTTTCGTTCAATATTAATGACAATATAAAAACTGATTGTTTATTAATTCGAAATATTTATATTGAACCTGATTGTATTCTACGTAATGCATTACAGCGTCAGACTGTTGTCATTAACTAAAGCTCCAGCAAGTTGTTATGAATAAATTTTAAGAAATATTACTCCTAGTTTGTATCTATAATAAATACTAACACTTATGTATACAGGGTAATCATTTTAAGTGCCTCACTCGTTTTCATTGCTTTATTTTTCACCTAGGAAAAAAATTTGAAAACTGCTTATGTATTTTTTTCTGCGGAATCCAAATTCGAGAAAACAATTATACGTCAAATAAAAAGTTATGACCGAAATTAACATCCTGTATATTAATGTTAAACATATGATATTCCACTGATTATCAACGCGTATCACATTCACAATTTTTCCTCCCGGTTTAATCGGAAAGTACCTCAACATTTTTATTTAATGTGATACACCCTGTATATTCAGCCCAATTTAAAGAACATTTCTTTTTTGAATTAGGAAATATATAATATACTTTCATGGACTTTCATTTTAATTAGATATTGGGATTTAAATTTAAAACAGGGTCATCTATGGGAACAAATAAAAACATTTAAATAATTTATTTATTTCAGAAATTAAAGTAATTCCATAGATTTTATTTATAACAGATGTTCGAAAATACTACCATTTTGCTGCAAACAGTGGCGAAGACGTTGGACCACAGTCACGTTTTTAAGTCTATTTCTCGTTGAATATTTAATTTGGCTCTTTTGCAGTTACTTTAGTTTTTGCAGGAAAAAAAAGTGTAAATGTTTTTATTTGTTTTCATAAATGAGGGATGATCTATTGGATGACTTTGTTTTAAAAGATATATTTGTGTTGTTTTAAATTTGAACCCCAATATCTTATTAAATATGAGAGAAGATAATATATCACATATTTTTGAATTTAAAAAGAAATTTTCTTTAAATTGGATTAAATATAGTCTTTATCTCAACTTTCTGATTTTAAGAAAGTTAAGGTAATTTCCGGTTAAACCGGAAGTTAAATATATGAATGTGATACGCATTTATAATCATTGGAATATTACATGTTTATTTCAGCATTAATTTACAGAGCGTCAGTATTTGTATTTTTCAGTTTTTCTGTCATAATTTTTTTATTTGACATTCAATTGTTTTTTCTTTTCGAACTTGGATTCCTCAGAAAAAATACGTAACTACAGTTTTGGAATTTTTTTCCTAGGTGAAAAATAAAGTAATTAAATCGAGTGAGGCGTTTTAAATGATAACTCTGTGAATATATGTTCATATATATTATTATTTTATTATTATTCTTAAATGTGTATTTTATTTTAAATAAATATACTGATTATGTTTAATACCGTAGTAAAGTTGTAAATAAAATTGTATACAAAACTTATTATTATTAATACTTTTACTCTGTATCCATATTGTTCTTTTAAATCCTTTTCCTAAGATTGAAATATTTTTAAAAATGTTCAATGTTTGTGATAAGTATATCATTAGAAATTATACAGAAATTTTGAATTTTCAAAAAAACGTATTAATATGTACAGGATTTACCAAATTGGTGGGCATAGGGCAGTTTGGTCCATTTGCGCAATACACAGGGAAATAAATGCTGATTGTACATTCTCGTGATCAATTTTTTAAAAAAAATTCATTGAATGAAAATTTCGTTTCGATATCTGTCATAGCATTGTAGCATAAAAATTGCTACATTCTTATTTGTTCATTTTTTAAAGTTGGGATAAATTTATTTTGATGGTTTCATATTTATTTGATCACCTCCTTAATAGTATGCAACTCGCTGTACAATGTAGGTGTATATATGATAATGAGTACCTTTTATAGAAAACTATTTCCGTCAGGAAATACCAAAATAGGTTTACAGTGGAAATTTACTTTGTGGTTTATAAAAAAACAAAAATGTGGTATATGTTGCAATTTACGTAAAATTGGGTTTGTTGAGTTTAATTGCATTTTGATTAATTGTTTCTTGAATTGTGAGTTCCGGAAATGAAGAAAGCAAGATTAAATGAGGGTCACATCGCACTTGCAGAAAATCTTTCTAGTTGGTCAGTCGTATTTCCAGAGTAACGCAGTGGTTACCTTAAATTAAATTAATGCCTTAAAATTTTTGAATTGTGATATTCTTCATCAAAGTGATTGTTTTTGTTCATATGCAGTCAAATTTCTTTATTATAATCTACCGAAATTTAAGATGCAAACAAAGAAAACCGGGAATTATATCCGGATTTTCTTTTCCTTTTTTTTTTTTACGAAAAAAAAAACCATCCAGACTTAAATTTTTTATTTAAATGATTTTATACTTTTTATTATCACTGAGCCATGTTTCCTCAAGACATTATGTGGACCAAATTTAACCTTTTTATCAGATAAGTAACCAATTTTAATAGTATCGATTTTTTTTTATAAAAAAACTATTTTCGTTTATCATTTCATTTATGCAATGGCTATTTATTACGAGTGATTTTAGTAGTATTCTGGGGATGAAAACTAATTTATAATCGTTTATTATTATTCGTTTAAATTGCTGTATCTGCTTAAAATAAATTAAATTTATTTTTTTGTTAAACATTCGATTGCTTGTTCATAAGCTCAAATTTTTATCTAGCTTAATTTTTTAATCAAATTTAGTGAATATATGATTCCATAAACTATGAAAACCTCATAACAATAAATTTGCTATAACTGTAAGAATTCTGTGATCACAAAATTTGAACTAGAACATGTTTTTTGGCTATATATAATCCAATATAATTTAACTTATAGAAATATTTATATATGAAATATTTTGGTATATCCTAAGGGTTTATAACAACACTTTGATATACCTTAAAGGTTATTGTTGTACATATTTTGGTACATTTTATTGGTAATTATTGTATGGTGTGTTTAACAGGAATTATCAAGTTTGATATCAGTTTGAATAGTTTCTAGTAATACTATTTATGAATCTTAAAATATATTCGGTTGTTTTATTCATAGTTTTCAGGAGTGTATTAATTAAATCTATCTCAAATAAAAAAAATTTAAACCTAGTGATATCCATCATTCAGTTATATTGTTGTCCTACTTTTTTTACAATGAAGGAACAACCTGACTTCTTTACTCAAGAGTGATTGGCGCCCTTACATAACATCTTTTATCAAGAATTATTTATTTATTTTTTTACATAAAAGCACTATTTTATTTTACAATCCAAAGCTTCCGAGTTTATGAGCTGTCGGCATTGTGTCTACTGATTTCATTTGTGCAAAACTAAATATTTTAAATAATATTTTCTTAATAACAACAAATTAGTTTAGTTAAAAATTGGCCCTCAAGAAGTGGTCATAGCATTCAAGATATAAACAGTGGCGTGTCGAACCTTTCATGACAGGGGGACATGACATTCTCTGGGTGTGCAAATAGCTGCCCATACATTACAGTCTTAATCGACCTCCTTGGACTGCGCCAGACTTTGCCCTTCAGTAATACTGCTAATCTGTGGGTTATAACGGGTACATCCCTTCTCTCATCAGTCTAACAGGCAAAGCCGGTGACCGTTTTCATCCATCGCTGCCCATAATTTAACAGTGTTGTGCACGTGTTTGGTTAGATGATAGAATTGTCTGGCAATTTTCTTAAGAGAAAATTTATTATTATTAGTATAGTATATAACGATTATTTAACGATTAAATATTATGGCGGATAAAGACATGAGATTTTTATCTAAAGACTTCTTAACTGATTTTATTTAGTTGTATGAAAGTTTTCCGTGTCTTTGGAAAATAAAATCCAAAGAATATGTTAACAGAAATTTAAAAAGTAACGCATATGATAAGATGGTAACGCTGTGGTATTATATTAAAAACTTGTTAAACAGAGTATAGCCTTTATTTTTTTCATAGTAAATATAAATTATGCATAATGTAGTTTATACATACAACATTAGTTACCATGTATCACTTAATAAGCCTTTCGACTCGACGAAAGTCCACGGGCCAGGCAAAGAAATGGGATTGTTCAACAGTTTTATACCATTAACACACAATATTGGACTTCCACGGACTTAATAAACAACTTAGACCGCAAAACTTTATGTCATGTTAGTGGGCAATGAAAGTACTGATCTGTCAGAGACCAAACCTGACGGACCAGACCTGTCATCCAAAGCATGTGTGTAAGACTGTAATGTATGGGCTACTAATCATAGCGATAGTGTAGGTATCCAGCAGTGGCGTGCCGAACCTTCTGGGACGTCGGGGCACTGCATTCTTGTGGGTCAAAGCATAATAAAACAAATAAAACAACTACTGTAAACTCTTGCAGTACAGATATATACAAAACAGACAACAAAATGGTAAACACAGCTGAGTCTGAAATAGGCTGAAGCTAATCAAAACTTATATATGGAAGAATCATAGTAACATTCTTCTTGATATCATACTTTTGGACTTCTTCAAAAGTACGTGTATCTAGGTCTACATTTTTGTCGTATGACTGATGGTTGAGGATATAATGGTGGAAGCGGCATTTAAATGAATTTTTGAATTTTGTAAATTGTTTAGTAGTGAAAATATGTTTGTAAATTTGCTATGTATCGTTGAAAGGTTAAAGGCCATTTATGTGTTTTATGGGGCTTCGTGGTTGGGTGGAAATGACACTTGCCTCACACCTTTGAGTTCCGAGTTCGATCCCCGGTCGAGGAGCTAGAATTTTTTTTAAACCAAAAATTAATCCTAGCATACTCAAACATTAGGTGTATGTCCGTTGTCTCTAAATGTGTAGTCCTCTTCCACACAAGGTATCTTGAAGTACTTTCAAAGATACAGGGGATTGTATTACCAATTCAATTCAAAATAATTTTATTGATATTAAAACCAAAAATATATTGTATATTACCTTTACCGGACACCCGGTCCGTTGCCGACCTAGCATCCCCGCATATGGTGGTGACGAGGCAGTTTTTAGGCCGGGCTTAGAACTAAAAATATTAAACAGTAACACGACACCTAATATAAACATTTCAAATTGTATAATAACGCTTGAAACATGAAATCAACGACGCATGCAAATGCATGTATCGTTGATACAAAAACTTTAAACAATGCAAAAATAAAAAGAAGTAAATTATAAAATTGTCTGCATAAATTTTGAATTTTGATAATGCTGCGACGAGCCAAACTGCACGGTAAAAAACTCGCCTCTAAACAATACGGAACTGGGGAGCAGGAATATCTAACTCCTCTTATTTTTTAGTATATTGATATTAATTGTGTATAATAATGTGCTGTAATTTACTGATGGTTGGTTCATAACTTTGGAATAAATTTTGTTGGGAATTTTAATAACAAAAACGAACAAAAAAATAAGAGAGGTGAGAAAAATTTTGAATTTTGGTGTCCCTTTTATAATGTAGGCGTGTCCTTCCATTTTTTTGTGGGAGGAGCATGATCTAAATATGTTGTCTGAAAATTGGTAACGTTCGGTACGGTAATTTGTGTTTTATTCGAAATGGCGCGTTATACTCCCTTATTGGGGTAATGTTGGCTGTTAGTGGACAATCGGAGAGTTTAAATTCGTAGTTTTTTGAGTCTCTGATATAATGGGATTGTATTACCTGCGATGTTTAATTTAATTTAATGTTATATTTATTTCAACCTGTATCTTGAACCAGTTTTTGTTTATTATTTAATTTATTACTAATTATGAATGATACAAACTCAAAAGGATGCTAATAAATATAGAGAACCACTGTCTAAATTAAAAAAGTAATTTTTCTGTTTTAATTTACCTTTCCCGTTAAGTTGTGATATTAATATACAGGGTGAGTCAATAGTGTGTTCTCCTTCGATAACCTTTGAACCGTTAGTGATACAACAATTTATTAAATACAAAAGTTTTTTGGGTCGATAAGATCTATCATTTAAAATTATTGTGAAATCAACAGGGTGCTTAAATTTTCTGTTACACACAAAGAATACTTTTTTAAATAGAACATCCTGTATGTTTTGTCACCATTTTATTAAATGGAAAGAGTATTATACAGTGATATTTTATTTTTTGGATTTGCGTGTAACGTTGCCAAGTTATTTAACAATTTCTGGAAATTTAAGAATTTGTAAGGGTCCGTTTAATAATTTTTATTTACCTATGAAAACAAGCTGGGTAAGTAAATATTATACTATTCTTAGTTCATACTATACGCTAAATATTAGTACCTTTTTTACATTATTCTATTTTACAGGGTGTCCAGGACGGCATGTCAATTAATGCGAATTTCAAATGGGAAAAACTCTGTTTTTTATTTTTTTACGTAGTTGGATTCCTCCTTCAAATTGCTTTCTTTTTTGTATAACACTTCCTATACCTAACTGTTGAAGTTTTCGAGAAAATTAAGGTTTTCTCTTTAACCTTGTGATCATAGTAAAAATTAATAAAATTTTATCAAGAATGGCTTTGGAAAAACAAAAATTGTGCTGTCAAACGATATTTTATGGTTTACACGTAATTAATTTTACTTGGTGGTGATTCTTCTGTATTTCCTAGTTGAGTTAATTATTTTTGTTACATGTATAAATTATGAATTTTTCACACGAAGAGTTGATCGACATGGTTTATGCATTGGGTGAAGGGAGAGAAATCCGCTATTGGCACCAAGAATTTATATTCAGCGTTATCCCGAACGAAGACATCCTCACCATTCTGCATTTGAAAAGTTGCGAGAAAGGTCTGAACGAACTGGACATGTAAATAATGAAAAACATGAACGTACAAAACTAGCAACAAACGAAGAAAAAGTGTTTCAAGTTACATTAAGTGTCGTTGAAGATCCGCATAAAAGTACGAGAGAAATTAATAGACAACTTGATATAAGTCAGTCCTCTGTAACAAGAATATTGAGGACACAAAACTTTCATCCTTATCATATTCAACTGCTTCAGGAACTAGAGCCAAATGATTTCGAACGTAGGGTAACATTTTGGGAGTGGACACTCGATAAGATTCACCAACAGCCTCAATTTTTTGATTTCGTGCTATTCACTGATGAGGCCACATTTCATAAAAATGGTTGTGTTAATAGACATAACTTGCACTACTATGATACTATGAACCCTCATTTTACGAGAACTGTAGATAATCAACACCGATGGTCACTCAATGTGTGGGCAGGGATAGTAGGTGAATATGTAATTGGACCGCATTTCTTTAATGGTCACTTGACTGGGAGTATGTAGCTCGATCTTTTACAAAATGTACTGGGAGGATTGTTAATCGGGTGTCCTCAACGGAGCTCCACCCTATTATAGTATTGCCGTAAGAAACTTTTTAAATGTTACATTTGGTGACAATTGTATAGGTCGAGGAGGACCAGTTCAATGGCCACCAAGGTCGTCAGATTTGACAAAATTGGACTTTTTTTATGGGGGTACATTAAAGGATTAGTGTACAAAACATCACCAACTACAAGAGAAGACATGCAAAGAATTCGACTAGCGTTCGACACCATCAGGCCTAACATGTTGCAAAATGTAAGTGACTCATTTCTTCATAGAGTCAGAATTTGTAATTTACAACTAGGAGGTCACGTTGAGCATATTTTGTAACTTGTTTTATTTTTTTCTCTTCTGTTTACTGTTTACGTTTAAAAACTACACTTTTATTTTGTTATGTACATACCTAAGGTGAGATGTAAATTTTGTCATTCAAGTTAAATAAATTTACTACTTCTACTGTTTCCTTTACGATTTTATACAAAATAATTTTTCGCCTGACCGCAATTTTTTGTTTTTCCAAAGCCATTCTTGATAAAATTGTATTAATTTTTAGTATAATTGTGAGGTTAAAGAGAAAACCTTAATTATCTCCAAAAATACAACAGTAAGGTATAGGAAGTATTATACAAAAAAGGAAAGCAATTTGAAGGAGGAATCCAACCACGTAAAAAAATATAGGGTGTTCCCATTTGAAATTCGCATTAATTGACATGCCGTCATGGACACCCTGTAAAATAGAATAATGTAAAAAAAGGTACTAATACTTAGCGTGTAGTATGAACTAAGAATAGTGTAATATTTGCTTACCCAGCTTGTTTTCATAGGTAAATAAAAATTATTAAACGGACCCTCATAAATCCTTAAATTTCCAGAAAATGTTAAATAACTTGGCAACGTTGCATACAAATCCAAAAAACAAAATATCATTGTATAATACTCTTTTCATTTAATAAAATGGTGACAAAATATACAGGGTGTTCCATTTAAAAAAAGTATTCTTTGTGTGTAACAGAAAATTTAAGCACCCTGTAGATTTCACAATAATTTTAAATGATAGATCTTATCGACCCAAAAAATATTTTATATTTTAATAAATTGTTGTATCACTAACGGTTCAAAGGTTATCGAAGAAGAACACACTATTGACTCACCCTGTATAACAGATCACTAAACATTCAAGAAAGAAACGATTTATTTTCTATAATTATTCACAGAATTTTCACGAAGTGTTTTGCTTGGAGCGCTACGGAGGCAATATAGACAGGGGCGGAGGAACTTGCGCCCCACCCTGGGCGCATATAAGCCGAAATTTCATTTTCTAAGCTTTCCAAAATCATTGTTACTTTTTTTTACAGTCAGTAATTTACTGTTTTATTGTTGCCCAAAAATACGACAATACTACGTTTAAATACTTTTTTTGTATAATTACGAACAACAGAGGTTTTTCAAAAATATGGAAAACTAAATTTAACTTCTTACATTTTCGAGAAAGCTCTGCAACTCATATGTTTGCAAATTTACCAAAAATGTATAGAATTTGTTTTTTTTTCGGACATCAATAAAATAGTAAATTACGAAATGTGAAGAATTCACCGTTGACATGGAGAAAGGTCAGATATTGGTTTTATAGGAAACGAGAGACAACATTTACCCGAAGGGTTATAGTATGGAGTTTAATAGAATATGGAAGCACGTTTCTAGTCTTGCTAGAATTAGACATGAATGCACAAGAGTATATTTGCAGGGTTTTGGACCCGGTGTGATAACGTATCTTCAGGACTGTCATTAGATTTATAATTAAGAAAAAAGCCACAAACCTCCAAAAAAATACAAATGTTTTCCTCTCTCACTGCCAACAAAATCCCATAAGTTCCCGCTTAAATAATTGTACAGTTTATTTGTACCATAAAAAAACATCAACACCTTTGACTGCGGTAAAGGAATTAAAGTCACAGACGTTTTTTATGTTGCAGATAATTTTGAACTGAACTTTAAGCGATGTAATATAAAACAACACGAAATCAAACTGTTGTTTAAACCAACTTCTCCTGATGAATAATAATTAGGCTAGCTCCAAAATTTTCAACCATGTGAGATCAAATTCAGATCAGATTACACAGATGTGATCTATACCGATTTTTCGAAGGCAATCGATAGGCTAGATCACGGTGTTCTCCTTAGCAAGCTTAATAATGTAGATTTTTCAACATTCCATCTTTAAATCATATCTAAGTGGGAGAAAACAGTATGATGAATACAGTGGTCATATCGGCACCTTCTGGTGAACCCCAAGGGTCAATACTGGGGCCTCTCTTATTTATTATATTTATTAACGACATTGTATATACATTACTTACTTTATATGGATGACCCGAAACTATATTGGCGAATAGAGCCTTTAGGTGACTGTCAAAGGGTACAAAATAACTTAAATAAAACTAAGGACAGGGGTATCAATTATAATTTGCCTTTAAATGTGTCGAAATGTAATGTTATCTCATATCATCGAAAAACCAATGCTTTTGAAATCAATCATTACTTAAATGAGTCAATTCTTGAACGTCCCGAATACTTTTGCGAGTTAGGAGTAACTTTTGACCACAAATTGTCGTTTTTAATCATATTGAAAATGTCCTTCCTCAAGAAACCTTGGTTTTGTCATAAGAAAATGTATATGACTTTACGAGATACCCATGTTCTATCAGTGCTTTTTTAATTCATTTGTGAAATTCAAAATTGAGTATGTAAATATGATTTGATACAGAGGGTATATAAAATACAGTGACAGAATTTTTTCAAACTTCCTTGCTATAGAATAGATGTCATTTATCCTCCAATAGGAATACCTCGGAATACATTTTCAATGCTTAACCTACAAGACCACATAAAGCTTGTTAATATTTTCTATTCAAATACATAATAAATATCATTGTTCTGAAATTTTATCAAACCTTCGCGTGCTGAGAATCGAAACTAGATCTGATGAGACTTTTCATCTTCCAACTCTTCGTAAAAACTGATTAGTGATTAATATATTCACCACTGTTATGTGTACTAACTATAACAACCTCGAGTTAGATGCTCAGTAAAGGATATAAAAAAATGTATTTACGTAATTCATTGATATAAGTATTTAATATATTTTTTTATTCGTGTGTTTTTTTCTTTTGTATAATTTTGCGTTTCTTCGTCCGCTGTTTTTTTGTAAACATCTGTAAACTTTCCATCCTATAATTGGCACTTTCGCTGCTGGGTGGTGTATCAAAATAAATAAAGAAAAAAATAAATACTATTTTAAATCCAATTTTCTTTTAATCATTAAAATATTTGAATGAATATTAGGTCTAAAAGGACGTTGAAACATGTTGTAATGTTAACAATTTGTAATCTTTTTTTACACGCACTTAATGATAGACACAATGTTATTTTTTATAAATAATAACTACGAAGATAGTGATAACCAAGTCACATAAAAAAAGTGGTGAATATTGCCGAGTAGGTCACAATTAACACCAGCTGTATCTAGTACTTTTACTGGTAAGGTAAAAAATAAATGAAAAATTACCTCCATTGCTCATTGTATACATTTCTAACTTTATCATTTTTAGCACAATATATCAAGACCAGCTATATTCAACGAATTTCAATTTGGACTCCTTAAATAGCAGTAACTTGCACATGCAGTGCAAATATTTCATGGATATGGTGGACTGTCAAAAGCAACCAATTCCCGACAACATTTTGGAAAATGCTGTAGTAGATCAACTAAACGAATCCGATGCTGAATTATTGAACCTACTAACGGCTGAAGAAGATTGTACAGCCATTTTAAATAATATTGCCACGAATGAGCAGTTCCAAAGGCTAATAAGTAACGAAACTGATTTCGTACCAACCGAAGAAATGGAACAGTTCATGAACAAAACTTGTGATATAGTACAACCTTCGCTAGAAACAGAGGAGAAAAAAACAAAAGAAGGTTTTAAATGTGATCAGTGTGACAGAGTTTGTTCAACAAAGAAATTATTGAAAAAACATTTATTAATACACACCCAAGAACGAAAATTTTCTTGCGAAACTTGTGGTAAACTATTTAGGCACAGATACGAGGTAACCGCTCATAAAAAAAGTCACAATAAACCTACGTTTCAGTGTGACATATGCTCCAAAATGTTTATTCATAAGTCTCATCTCAATGTTCATCGAAAAAAACATCTGGGTGAATATACCGCCTTTTGTAAAAATTGCCATATTGGTTTCGTTTCGTTAACCTCTTTTAAAATACATAGAAATACTCATCACGATAATCTGCAACTAGTTTGCGACAATTGTGGTGCAAAATTAAGCACGTTGTCCGCATTAAAAGAACACAAATTGACTCACGATCCAAATTATGGCAAGGAGAGATCGCATATATGTGACATATGCGGAAAAAGTTATCTTACCTCAAGAAATCTAAGAAGCCATATGAAGATTCATTCCAAAATTAGACCCTACATTTGCAGTATTTGTGGAAAATCTGTCAGCAGTAAAAGTATATTAGAAACTCATTTAAAGATGCATACTGGAGTAAAGGATTTTGCTTGTCAAATATGTGACAAAAATTTTGCTTCTAAAGAGTATCTCTTAGTTCACCAACGTACTCACAATGGCGATAAGCCGTTTGAATGCACTTTTTTGTGGAAAACGTTTTACTCAAAAGACATCACTTACCGTTCATATAAGGTACCACACAGGTCAAAGACCGTACAAATGTGAATGTGGTAAAGAATTTACTACCAAAAGTCATCTGATGACGCATTACAAGACACATGATATTGGGGGTGTCGATATTGAATATATTTCGCATCCTTTAATTTAATAGTTTTCATTAATATATCTAATTAATTCGTAGGTCACGAAATAAGTTCTATGATTGCACAGTAGGTCAATTTTTACAACGCAATTATTGGAATAAAACAATCTTCACATTGTCCTTGTAAATAAAATCATAGTTATATGGTATCCATTTTATCGCTCCTAATTATATGAGCAATGAGAAGCAACATTTTAAAACGGTTATTATCAAAAATCTTTGGCTACTAGATAATGTTTCACTTCTCTTGCTTTAACAAATTCTCTAAGGTGCCACTGAGGTTTCAACTTTCTGCTTAAATTTAATGTACAATATAGACACCTTTCATCCATTTTTTTCCTAAAATGCTTCCTAAGCGCTCTACGATGATTTTAAAATATAACATTAAACAGGCATTGCAAATAATTACTCAATGATAGTTGAAAGTACCGACTTCAAACTTGAGGCCAAATGAATTAAAAATTATTTTCGTAGGACTGGGTAGTTTTATACCGACTAGTGGTATAATCGTAATCTACGCTGATTGCGATTATACCGCTCTCCTGAGCAGCAAAAAGCCTGTTGTCGCTCTCTCAATTTGTGGAGTGAGTAACTATGACGTCATAAAGATAGCGGCTCTTGGTATCAGATTTTGTCGATTATCTCAATAATTACTTAACCGATTTATACGAGTAAGGTGACATATGATAGGTAATTAAAGGCTTAACAAAGTTTCTTACAATCTTATATGTAGGTTTTATATTTAAAGGGATATTTACAAAAACTCAATGATTTATTATGTATTTTTTTAAAATAACGCAATAAATTACAACCATCTGCAAAATACTATAATATTGAAAATACTGCTGCGTTCCTCAGCTATATTATGAATTTTGAATTTCGACATTCGGATGAAAAATGACAAAGTTGTGGCAAATTCACTGAGAGGCGCCGCATGATGGGGCAAAAGCAAGTATGATTTTCTCTCAATAAAAAATGAACCGACTTACGTAAGTGATGTATCCTTATAGCTATACAACTGAAATGAAATGCAAAATATTCTAGTTCGGCTTCTTTATGAAGTAAATATTACAAAACACAATTTTTCATAAAAAGTAGGTCAGTAAGTTGTTACAATAAATCAGCTTCATCTTGACTTTTATAAATATACTGATTAAAATATTTCACACCGACATGACAAACATCTTCCATACATTTCTATTTTCTCTCGGCACAACTGCAACGAGATGTCCTAAAACAAGGCTTGCAACTGCAAGAGATTAACTCTAAGAGTTTGAGCGATATTGGTTCCTTCAACGATGATAAGGGACGTAGTTTCTCATCCTGCATCTTCCAATCGCTATCGACAGATAGAGGAAAGTGGTAGTTTGTTCAACATGGTAGTTCCCTACCATGTTGAAACATGGCTGCCCTCAAGTTGTCGATGTTGTAAATATCCTTAAATGCCGGTTATTTAAATAAATACATTTGAATGACGAATGCCTCTGTGTTCTCGAGTGCTTGTCGCGCAGATGAGGATAATGGCCAAAATCATTCAGCAAGTTAAAGTGCTTTTTTAAATGCCGGCCAGTTAGATTTTATTATATGACCAGAGAGGTACTGGTGCTATCGTATCCGGTTATAGCATATTAGGCCGAGACATTTGTCATTCAAATGTATTTATTTTAAAAACCTGCGTTTAAAGACATTTATAACATCGACGACTTGAGGCCAGCCATGTTCCAATATGTTAAGGAACTTGACAAGCTACCACCATATTCAACGGGCAAATTATCAAGTATTTTGCTGGAATACTGCTGATACAGCTATACAAAGTTAACCTCTACCTGTCAATAGCGGTTGGAGGCAACTACGTCTCATAGCATCGTTGAAAGAACTAGTATAGTTCAAAGATTTGGAGTTTAAGCTCTTGAAATTGAAGGCCGGTTAGTTGTATGATATCCCATTGCGGTTGTGCTGACAGAAAACAGAAATGTATGGAAGATGTTTGCCATATCGGTGTGAAATGTTTTAATCAGTATAGTTATGAAAGTAAAGATAATATTGATTTGCTGTAACAACGTACTGATTTGTTCTTTTATGAAAAATTGTGTTTTACAATACTTACTTCATAAAGAAGCTTAACTAGAAGACTGCATTTCATTTGAATACTATAGCTATAAGGACACCTTACTTACGTAAGTTGGTTCATTTTTTATTGAGATAAAATCATACCTGCTTTTGCCGCATCACGCGGCAAAAAAATAAATCCTTGAAAATAATTAGCTTTTGTAAATATCCTCTTAAATATAAAATCTACATATAAGATTGTAAGATACTTTTTGTTAAGCATTTATATACCTAGCATGTGACACCTTACTTGTATGAATCGGTTAAGCAGTTATTGACATAATCGACATAATCTGCTACCAAGAGCCTCCATCTTTATGACGTCATAGTTACTCCACAAGTTGAGAAAGCGACAACAGGCTTTTTGCTGCTTAGGAGACCACGCTGGTTACGATGATACCACTTGTCGGTATAAAACTGCACAGTCGCACGAAAATCGTTATTTGACAGGTTAGTTTAATTTGGCCTCTCCACTACATGTACACAAAAAGTTTCATCAAAAACTAACCAGTGGCGTCAGAGTTAGGGCGGGTTGAGGCGATAGAATCTTACATAAAAAAGTAATTTGCAACCGAACAGATTTTTCTTTTGTTGATTTGGATGCACCATCTTTAACTAAAGCTTTTATCCTCCTTTTTTTCATACATCGTATCATTCACGAGTAAAAATTAAAAAATCGTCGTAATGTTGCGAGCACCGTTAGCAGCGAATCTCATTTATGAGTGATCTGAGGTGTCTTTGTAAACGTAATTCTTCAGGTACATTAATTAATGGAAATATGTGAGTGCGCTTTTTACTAAATTATAGCAGGTTGGTTTTTGTCATAAAAAATCCGATTAAAAGGTAAAGAAGGTAATTTTATCTTTTTAATATCACTGAATGCTAAAGTAGGTTGGAACCTTTGATGTGAAGAAAATACTGTCGTAGTTTTCCACGAAACACCAAAACACCATATACTGCACTCTTCAGGCGCTTCACCTACCAAGTTGGCATCATCTAGAGATGATTAAAACTAACCTTATGCTAACAGTGTATCCTATGTATACATAAATTATTGTGACGGTTCGATGAACCGTGACCTACTAACTATTTGGGATTCTGTCTCTGTTCATACAATTTTTACACTTTGTGATTTCCAAGCTTTCAAATTCATCCAGCTGTCTAGTATTTGTTATATTCCCCAATTAATTTTAAATTGCTCTATTTTATGATTGTTTCAAAAGCATGTTGGGCACCGCTAGACTTATCTGTTCTACCATATTTAAGATGGGCCATATACTCTCTGACTCTTTGAATGAGTTTGTCCAACATACATTTGATCACTGCCCTTACAAATAATTTTATAAATCCCCGACTTTTCGTTTGTTTCAATTTTGTCTTTTTGATTACCTAATAGTTGTTGTAGTTTATTTCTCGATGAATGAACCACTGTCATACATCTTCAAAAATCGAGGAGCGAATGGAATGGATACAAATTTCGGATTTTCTTTTCTATTTTGAAAGGTCGTAGAATTTCTTCAAATTTTCGTTATCTAATTATTTTACCAAATAAACTTACAGAATATCCATTACTCGTAGCTATATCTTTAATCAATGCCTATTTATTTTCAAAACTCTCCCTTATTGAGGGGGAAGCTTAAGGGGCCTAGTCGGGAAAAAGCTTCGGATAGCTGTGTCACTCTCTAGAAAGTTTTATACATGCGCCGCTGAATAATTTTGCTCTTGACTATACCTTCACTGGACGTTTTATTCACCGACTTCATTGAGGTGCGATTCCCGATAGAGGTAACACTTCCTTGCTCCATTTGTAGTGACCAAAGATACTTATTTAGAAAATTCATTTTAATCAAATAGTTCCGAATAAAAGTTTGAAACTTGCTGAGCATAATTATGAAGATTCATTTTAGAAGACATGTATGAATTTTACCTCGAATTTTACCGATTGATATCATAATTCAGGAGCTAATCACGTCCAAATTTCACTTATATTTACAGTATAAATTTTCCCTACATAAAGTGAAAATTAATTAAAGTAGATATACATGTACCCTCTAGTACACTTTCAACTACTGATCCTCCAAATTTGGTGTAATTTGACCAAACCGTATGGAAGAAATAAATTTTGAAAAATTACCTTACAAACACTGATTCGATTAGCCCTCCTAATAGACGATAGACTAGAAAATTAAAACTCTCCATTTTGTGTTGAGCACAATGGTGAGAGTCTTTAAGGATATATCTTAGAGTACTGGTATCTTTTCTGTATATGTCAAATTGTAACTTATTTTCATTACTTACATAATTAGAAATAGGTACTTACATAATTATAAGTTTAAAAAGTGTCCAGAGTTTTCAATATCATATGTGAATTTAACTGACGCGAAACGACTGTTTAATTTAGAAACAAAGTTGTGAATATAAGCGACTTTTGTATCAAATACTGCAAAAAATTTAATCCACATACCTAAGCCAAACCACAACGTGTAAAAATAGTATGAATAGTGACAGAGGGCCAATCTCAAATGGCCCGAATTATTGGTTAGTGGGTCGTGAACCGTGACAAGTGTTTAGGTAGAAATAGGACACATTATTAGCATAAGATTAGTTTTAATCATCTCCAGATGATGTCAACTTGGATGGCAAAACGGGCGTCGAGTGCAGTATATGGTGTATCGTGAAAAACCACGTCATTCGAATACAACAGTTGTCAACTAAAAACAAATAATAAATAATATAAAATTTCTTGCTCTTCTGTAATAATAAGTAAAACGGATAAAAGTTCTTTTGAAATTTTGCTCCTCAAATGTTTTTATGAAAGTTTTCATTTTCTTAAATTTTTTTCAATGCTTTTCTAGTACATAAAGCTACAAAATAATAACTAATCATCGCAATTAACTTCAGTAAAATAGGAGACATCGAATGAATATTTCTTCTGCATTTTTGTTAATTGTTAAACGATATTATTGTGAAAATCTTTATATACTACCCCAAATTTTTATTGTAAAAACTTTAAACAATTTAGTTAATCAAACAGCCTGGTGTTTTCTGGTAGCACATAGTTCTTTCTCCTACTTTCCCCTTATATGCCATGTATTTAAATAAACTATTTGGGTGCACATGTTACAAAAAGTGTTATTTACGAGTATTTTATTTTTTGTTTTACTGAGTAAAATTCTAATAAAAAATATGGCAAAGTTAAAATGATTTTTTTTTTATATGAAGACGCATCATTGCCAGTTTTACAGACGTTCCTAAAAAAATTAATTTAATCGATATTTGAACAGATTTTAATATAACGTAGAGGACATTCTAACATGACTAAAACTGTCTCAAAATTATGCAGCAATATCTGATTAAATTACGAGCGCTTTACGCGAGAATTTCAATCATTGATAATAAAGTATTCAATCTACACGAGTAGGTAGGTACAATACTCAGTCACCACCTTCCTCTCTGCTCTCATTTTAGCACGCCTCACTATAAAAAGTGCTAAAGAGAGAGCATATGAGAAGGTGGTGACTTTAAGTTGATGAATGATGAGTATGGTATGTAGGTTGGTGACATCGCAAAAAAAGAGAAAATATTATAGATAAAATTTTAAAGCACGAAAAAAAAAGTTGATTGAAGATGAAGTTACTTTGTAAAAAATCCGTTTTGAAAAACATTGTTTTTTTATTTGTCTAATTTTCACTTTTTTTTTTTTAAGTTATATAAAGTCCATTCACTTTCTGTAGTCCTAACTAAATGTAGATTTTTGCGTCTTTGAGTTGGACAAAAAATTACCTCTTTAATTACTTACTGCTGTCAGCGTCAGTAGCTTTTTGTCATGCCTTACTTAACTTAAAAGAATATTGCCAACTAAAAACAGGACAACAGTTTGTAATCGAAACGGAATTTTTTGTCCAATTTAACAACGTGAAAGTGTAGTTATTCAACGATTGTTGCAAAATAATACCGAAAACATGATCGAATATTTATGCAACAATACTAAACTAGCACTGTACATATGTTATGAGTTGACTGTTTTTGTTTTTTTAATATTTTTTTAATACCTATTTGATTTCTTATTTTTATTTTATATCAGGTAATCAGCTGAAAACTCTATTTTTTTAAACCATATTTTTATTCTTGCAATCATAGCAAGAAAAAAAAAATTAAAAAATGAATCGGTAGCACATTTCACTATGTTTGCGTATGTGCTATGAGTTTTTGTATTTCTTAATGTATATACTGGCGTCACAGTTTTAAACCGACAAACTGTAACCATTGATAGAAAATACAAAAATTCATATGCCCCTATGCCCACAAAAAGCTCTATAATCGAGATACAGGGTGTGAAAGTTTAACAAACCTAATAAATATTTACAAGAGTTCGTTTTTATGTAAAGTTCAATAGGGAACTGAAATATATGGAAGAATTTAACGAAAATGCATTGGCGTCGATGTTCTAATTAAAAAGGGGTTTCCGTTTACCTTTCTGTACGCCGCTGGTGAATAGATTTATGATTTTATTCATTTTTATTGGGCCAGATACTATTATAAACAGCACCAAATTGAGAGTCGATAATAACCATTTTCTCCAAGATATAAAGTGAAAACCTTAAAAAAAATTAAATTTTAACACCCTGTATCTCGATTATAAAGCTTTTGTGGGCATAGGGTCATAGGAATTATTTTTCTCAAAATCTTATTTTCTTTCAATGGTTACAGTTTGTCGGTTTAAAACTGGGTATAGAAGCTGCCACATAGTCAGGTTTTTTAATGGGACACGCTATATATTTAAATAGTTCTTTTTTGTCCATTGTAAATATGTGACTGTTATACATTTGATCTTCAGTAGGCCTGGGCAAAAAATCGATGTATCGAATCGCATCGGAATATCGATTTGAACCGGAAGACCGATTCGAGTCAGAATATCGAATCGATTCAGCCTATCGAATCGGCATATCGAACTGAATCCACCTATCGAATCTCGAAATTAACGTCGAATCTAAATGATTAGTGAAAATTAAAAAAATCAACCATTAAAAATACATTACTTTGTGTAGTAAAAACTTGTTCAACGCACCCTTTACAAGAACATAAACCAGAGAAATTAGACAACCCCCGAATCGAAAGTCGAAGTTACACAGGCGAGGTCTACTCGCGGACACACAACCATTTCCGCCGACATTACCAGTGCCGGTGGCAGCATCCGAACCCGCAGGACGATGGAGAGATTATCTAGTCATATTTTGCCATCGCGTGCTCGAGTCAACTACTCCAGTGAGCCGGTACTTTTTTTAATGCGGATATTGAAACTATTGATGTCACCTTCCGGTATTTTTTCGTTTATCGTGAAATACGCCGGCTATCTGATCGTAAAGGACAATTTCCATAAGACTAATCTACGGTCATCCGCGAGGAATATCAGGAATTTGTTCTAAAATTTAAGTTCTCTTGTTTTGGACGCAGTGTAGAATAGTTTAGAAGGGAACTTTTACTGGAAACAGGATATAATTGTGATCTTTGGCTGGTTTGTAATAAACGCTTACCTAAAATACCACAATATAATTATTGTTTTGAGGAATGTTGTATTCTGAGCACATAGCAAATGAGAAGTGAGGTTATGACTTGTGGTTCCACTGAAGAAATTGGAAGACACCTGTACCCTCTGTGTTTGAGGGTGCACGCTTGGGGGCGATGTCTGCATCGTTTAGAACGCCTGAGGCGAAGTTTGTATGTGTTCTGCGCGGCGAAAGAGCAGTTTGTCAGTATTTTGCAAACGTAAGACTGAAGAGCATACGTCCCTTTGTAAGCACCGACTGAAGTTCCAAGCCCAGGTAAAAGGGAACGAGGAAGTGTGTCTGAGGAATACCTACCTTTATGTGCCGCTGGTAACTGGTAACTGTATATATTGTTTTAATTTTTATTTAAAGCAATATCACCCCATTTTGTTTAGTTTAAGTTTGATAACGATAACCTTAACATTTTATGTCACCAAATACGCTGTGAACCTTTTGTGTGGCCACATTCAGGACGTTAAAACCTGGTTTTGATCCATGTTTACAATCTGTGAATAAGGGTTGTAATAAATACGTTAATTAACATTTGAGGCACAGTTATCGTAATGTAAATAGTTTTTTATGTGTCATTCTCTTATGAAATTTATGTGAATATAGCCTGTTTCACAGTTGTGGAATATGATATATTATTTTAAAGCACCACCTTATAACGAGAACTGAATAATTTATGGTAAGTTAAAGTTTAAGTAAAATGATTAATTTTATAGTATTGAAATTCAGATAAACTGGGTGTAAACCCCTGAGATCTGACCTAGTTTTATTTTGTCGTAAGACTTCATTAACTTATTCGGACCAAGTAGTGTCTCGACTTGCTCCATTCCTACGCTCAGTAGTTTTGTGATCACTCCTGCAAGGTAGGGGTAAGAGGATAAGAAGGGTAGAAGCTTAATCTTCAGGTAACTGAGTCCTCAAATGTAAAAAATAAACATTTTATGTGTATTACAACATATAAAGACACAAGCGAACATTATAATGTTGTTTTCAAAAAATTCTACCATTATTTTCCTAACAAAGATTTAATTTTTTTATATAATTTTCTCTAGTAATTTGTTGAAACGTTTCTGGATTATTATTTACTACTTCTCTTCAATTTTCTTGTTTCAGTTCTTCTAAATTATTATATATATTTTTATATAATCAATTTTTAAGTATGCCTCATAAATATTGAGGGGTGTTAAATCCATGTTTTGTGGAGGCAATATTATAATACCACTTCTACCTATCTATGTTGCTGCTAGAATTATCTGTTCACAAATATTTAAAGAAAGATCGTCTATGAAATCCTTTATTTCATTTTCCAGAAATTGTTTGTATCTTCTTCAATTTAAACCGCCGTAGTTAAAAATCGGCTCAAAAATTTTATTATTTAATTTTCCACAACAAAACCCTAGAGACTGACGACCGTGAAAATCATTTACTTGGTGGGGATTTTTAGAAATTCAATGCTGCTGATTTATTCTATTAAATAATCCAGATATAGTAAAATTAGCCTGTGAAAAATATATTTGCAATGAAAATATTATCTTGTTCCATTCATTTCAAAAATACATACGTTTTTCATAATCATTAACACTTAATTTTTGGACCACACTAAATTTATAAGGTTTAGATTTATTTTTCTTAAGTACATTTTGAATATATCTCAAGATCTCGTACTCTATCCTTAATATATGTTGAGGGTTGTTCTGTATAATAGAACCTTTAGTAATTTTTTTTTATTTGCATTATAATTTCTTTTGGTATTATCATGCAACTTCTAAAAATTTTACCAAGATAATCAAAATAAATTTTACATGGGCATCTTACCTGCGGTACAAATCAATACGTTCTCCTACGGAATAGAAGGGCATTTTTAATAATTTATTTGTATACAAAAAACTCTGTAAGACGTAAAGAGCAGGTAAACAAAACCGACTGATAGAAATTAATTTGATTGCTCAGTAATTGGTATTTTAAATCATTTATTGTTTTATGCATGGCCTGCTATGCAAGAAACAATTTACAATTAGTTGTATCCCAAACTTTTAAGAATATTTAATTTAAAAACTCACTTATTTGAAGAGAAATGTATAACAATCGTATATATTTAATGGGGAGGAAAAGATCTATCCATATATGTATTTAAAAATATACAGGGTATCCCATTTAAAAAATATGACTTTGTGGGGTATATTCATAGGGATAGACAAAATTCTTAGCACACAACTTGATGGAATATGTTACCGATCCATTTTTTTATATTTTTTCTAGCTATGTTTTTAAGAAAAAGAAATGGGTTTAAAATGTAGAATTTACAGCTGATCACCCTGTATATTGTACAGAAATATACATATTTTCCATATTTTATATTTTTTGTTTGTTTCCAATTAAATATATATATATATATATATATATATATATATATATATATATATATATATATATATATATGAAATACATTTTTTC
>JANEYF010005299.1:0-69050 GCA_029963845.1 Rhamnusium bicolor | reverse complement strand
GATGGGGTAAAGTTGATGGATGAGGGTCCGTCATTTATAAATAGTAATAAGGCTCTTGAAACAAATAATGAAGCTTAAATAACCCGTCATTTACGAAATCTGAAAATAAATCAGAAAACGTAAAAATTATAGATAAAATAAACAAAAACATCAGTTCTGATATAAAGTCAGAAACTTCTGGACATGTGAAGTCATTGCATTGCCACAAATAACTGAGTGTTTGTCAAAGAATTTAGAAGGTGTAAATATTAGAAGAAGTGAACGCATTAAAAGTCTTCAGAAACAATCTTATAATGATGATATAGTTGATTGTTTAACGTCAACGCAAACACTGATTTCATTAGTTCCTGAAAATTATAATCAAATAAAAATAGGGATGATCGAAGTCAGTGGGAGGATGCAATACAGGAAGAACTTGCCTCACTTATGATCAATAAAACTTGGTCATTAGTAAAGAAACCTCAAACCAAAATATAATTGATAGCAAGTGGGTATTCACTCTTAAAAATGACGAATTTGGTAATCCTATAAAATATAAAGCACGATTAGTAGTAAGGGGTTTTAATCAACAATATTTACTGGACTATGACGAAACTTTTGCATCAGTTGCTAGAATTACCACATTTAGATTTATAGTAGCATTTGCAAATCGATTTAATTTATTGCTACATCACATGGATGTTAAAACGGCATTTTTAAATGAAACTTTAAAAGAGGATATCTATATGAAAGTTCCGAATGATATTAAAGCTACAAAAGATCAAGTGTGTAAATTACATAAAGCTTTATATGGCTTGGCTTGAAACAATCACGCTGCTGCTGGTTTGAACTGTTTGATTTAGTTTTAAAAAGGCGAGGTTTCATAAACACAGCAGTTTATATCATTATGATAAAGGAGACCTATGTAAAAATATTTACGTTGTTCTATATGTTGATGACTTAGTCATCGCTACGGGTGATAAATATGCCCTAAATTGCTTTCCAAACAGTTTTTAATGTCTGAATTTAGAATGGTCAACTTAAATGAAATTAAATTATTTCTAGGAATTAGATTGCTTAGAACAGATAATAAAATTACACTTGAGCAAAGTACGTATCTAAAATCAATTTTAAATAAATTTAATATGGCTGATTGTAAATCAGTTGAGACACCACTACCGATGAAATTAAATTATAATACAAGATAGATTTATTGGGGTTCAAAATAAAACAAAGGTTTAGTGCCATATTCCCCAAAAAGAAACAATTATGCAGCTACGGACACGTGTTTCGGAGTTATTGCCCCTCATCAGCGTATCGTAGCTGAACCCCAATAAATCTATCTTGTTTTATTTGTATGTGCCAGGTGGAAATTAGCAGTACACATAGAGCTCTGTGTGTTGACTGTGATCATCGTGGCCCCAAATGTGGCACATGGGAACATGAAGACACTAATTGAGTACTGTGTACTGTACTTTCCAGCCTTATTTTAGTTTTTATTCCTGATCTATCCCATCGTAGATCCAATTCCTTAGCTACGCTACGCTGATGAGGGGCAATAACTCCGAAACATGTGTCCGTAGCTGCATAATTGTTTCTTTTTGGGGAATATGGCACTAAACCTTCTTTGTTTTAAATTATAATGCTTTAAATGTTGATGAAAAATGTAATGCTCCTTGTCGAAATCTTATAGGGTCTCTTATGTATGTAACGCTTTGCACTCGTCCGGATCTTTGTGCTGCTGTCAACATTCTAAGCAGATATCAAAGTAAAAATAACCTTGAACTGTGAAAAGCTCTCAAAAGGGTCTTAAGATATATTAAAGGAACATCTAATTTAAAACTGACTTATAAAAGATGTTACCTACAGGGGTGACATATTATTTGGTTACGTGGATTCTGATTGGGGAACTGATGAGTGTGATAGAAAAAGTATAAGTGGGTATGTATTTAAAGTTTTTGAAAATAATACAATTTTTTGGAATACCAAGAAACAAAATTCAGTAGCAACATCATCAACCGAATCAGAATACATGGCTTTATTTGAAGGTACCAAAGAAGCTATTTGGCTTCAAGCAATGATGAACAGCATAAATATTAAGATCCTAAGTCCTGTATGTATTTTTGAAGATAATACAGGGTGCATAAGCATAGCAAATAACCTAACAGATTATAAAAGATCCAAACATATAGATATAAAGTATCATTTTACTCGAAATATGATACAAGAAAAAATAACATTTGTGAAATATATTTCCACAGATGATCAGCTAGCAGATGTTTTTACCAAACCGTTGCGTGTCTGCAAATTTAAGAAGTTTAGATTTAAGCTTGGATTGGAATAATTTTTTTATTTTATATTTTGTATCATATATATATTTTTTAATATACCCCTTCATTTTTGAGTGGGAGTGTTGATATTTCTAGTAATATAATAATCAAAAATGAAACGGAGCTGAATGTTATCGTTGTATAAACAAACTAAAGAAAATGAAAACTTTCTGGAATATATAAAAGGTCGGACACACTGGTCTAGGCTGTCTGAAGCGTCGCGTCGTTACTATTTCCATTACCTCCCAAAACAATATTTTGCCAATCTAAAGGCGCCGTTGGCATTGGTAAGTCTGATGCATTGTGAGGAACACCTGTTCCTTAGGCTGATGGCAAATTCGGATATTTGATTTTTTTGTTTTTCTTTTTTGGAATATCCCTCAGTTCTTGTTACACAAAAGTTGCAATTATCGCCATATCATTGGAACCGCAATGGGCATGCTTTTTATTTTCTCTTTCATCCACTGCAGTAGTGACAAGCTACAAATTCTCCACAAATATAACAAAACTTGTCAGAGGTTTTGCAAATTCGTTGCGTGACTGGACGTTTTTCTCGTAACAGAGTTATGTAGACAAACGAAAACACTTTCTAACAGACACAATTGGGCACTTGGAAGGTCAAAACAAGACTGATACTGAAAATGTTCCATCATACTTTAACTTGCTCTTCTAAAATTGCCGACTCATCATAAAATTTATTACCTGGCAATATAATAGGGTCTATTGTGTTCACACAAAAATGGTACATATTAGGATTTGTTTGATATTTTTAGGGGAGGTTTTAACAATATAAAAACAGTAGTGTGAACTACGTTACAAAAATTGTTTCGGCCAGTGTAATTGATAATTCTCCATTTCATCTTATTCGTTCATATACGAACAAAAACTTTATAGGAAAATATTTCTGTGTAGAAAATTACAATATAAGACGTTTAACTTTCTTAATACACACATGATTGTCTGATATTTCATCATGACAAAGAAGTAGTCTTTTAAAGAAATATCTAATGAAATTATAGAACATTAAAAAAAGAGATTATAACCTATTTTTTTACAGTTGAGTAAATCGTTTTATACTTATAAAACATTTAAATTTAATTATGCGGGAAAGACCCATTCAAAGACCCCTTGAATATTATACCCTTCCTAGAATTATCCTGCGAAAAAAGTATAGAAAAAGATCTTTCAATATTATAATCTTCATTTTATTAAAAATTTTAATTTATTTTTATTGTAACGACTTCATGTTAAACGGTTATATTTCATTGTTCATCCGCTTGAAATTAATAGTTAATAATCGAATATTGGCAAATTTTGCGGTAATTAGCGAAATTTGTCATTTTTTTTTAAATTATAAAAAAATTTGGAAAAAAACGTTACAAGCCTATATTTATTTTTTTGTATATTAATTTCTTTAAATAAAGTGTTACTTGGTGAATATTTAACTAGCTCGGAAACACAAGTCATATTACCGATTTCATTATGAAATTAATATATTTACGGAAACTGAGATAATAAACATAGCAAGTATACATGGTGTCTCACCAGGAACTGCATCGATCGATATAGGGAAAAGTACGCACCAGAAAATTTTGAAAATTTAGGGAATTACTAATGGCAGTGTGGTCAATCCAACTAAAATAATTACAAGCACCTGGCCGGTTATACCGGAAGTCGATACCAACTTGCTTATTTTAGGGTTTTCGAAAAGAGCATAAAAGTCTGAGTCAAAAATATGTAATATACCCTATACCTAAACCCCGCCATTTCAGAGATATTTGACATTTTAAAAAATTTTGACAGGTGTAATGGTTTACAATAACCTTTATAACTTTCTTCGTACTCATTTGCTTTTTGGCATGCAGAAAGACCATAAGGTGAGCTATGCTCTACAGTTTAAAGAAATTCAATAATAGTATACTAAGTGTTCCATTTTTGACGTTACATTTTGTAAACTGGAACACCCTGTATTTTCTTACATCAAGTTATGTGTTATGTATAATTAAATTCCTTTTTTTCTGATATATATGCATTGTGGGGGGTTTTAGTTACAACTTTTTAAAATATTTGCGATTTTCTTAGAAATTCAAGAATGTTCATTAAAAATTTTATCAAATTAGCCATGATTAGAAACAATCAGTAATGTCAGTCATTCTCTTATGTCAAAAAATGCCACCGCGTTTAAATTACACCAACGAAGACTTTTTGAATTTGTTTATTATTTATGGAGAATGTGATAAAGTAATATCAAGAACTTGTAGTACATTTGCTACTCGATATCCACAAAAACGGAAACAGTACACTGTAAAACGCATACTGGATAATTTTAAAAACTCTGTCAAGGCAAGAATTCAAAAGCTGAAGCATATTGTTGATGACGAAAACGTAGAAATTGCAATCCTGGGATATTTTCATGCATTTCCAATGATGTCATTAAGACAAGCTGCTCTGGAATCGGGGCTATGCAAAGATTCAGTTTACAGAATCTTAATTAAACATAAATTTCACCCGTCTTCGTTCCAAATGGTTCAACGATACTTAATAACGGATAATTTAGCTAACCCATTGATAAACCGGCCATTAGTAAATAGCTAGGTATTAACCGAAAGGTATTTTTAAACATTTTTCACTCAAAACAAATGACTGTTTCTGGCAACTTAATTAATTTATGGCGTTTTTTTTTCTTTAATAAATATTTTATAAAAACAAATAAATTGCCAAAACTCACTTTTTTAAATGGTATCCCCGTATATTTCTGACAAATTCTGTCAGTGTCAGTCCTGTTTTGTTTGTCATGCCATTAATGATATTGATTAACCCAAAAAATTACTGCCAACTTAACAACGCGAAAATCTATCTTTTCACTTTCTGTAGTTCTGACTACAGGTAGATTTTCGTGTTGTTAAGTTGGACAAAAAATTCCTTATTAACTACAAACTGCTGTCATTGTCAGTCCTGTTTTTTATGTCAGGCCGTTAAATGAGATCATATATACGTCTCTCCTTTTTTGCTATTAATTGTTCGGTTCTATAGTTACTCCAGGCTCGTAACTACTGTATTCGACAGTAAGGTTGTTATGTTTATAATATTACCCAGAAAGCAATATTTCTAAATTTCAAAACTAAATCTCTTGACAAAATTGTCCACGAAATATTTTATATTTTATAACACCTATTTTAATGATTTGATTGTTCTGTAAGGAACCACCCGAGGACATATTTTAACAGAAATTAAAAATTATAAATCATAATAGGTACAGCTATTTCTCGAAATAAAAAGACTGTTTAAACTTTTTACTATTTAGGTTAATAAAATATTTAGGGAAATATTTAGGTTAATAAAATATTTGGGGGAAATATTAAGGTTAGCTGGGCACTCCGAGTTAATTATTAAGAGAACCACAGGGTTAAGTGCTACAGAACCTTATCCATAAGGTTAGTTTCACCATTAAAGACATTATGACTATTATTATTCACGTTTATAAAAAAATAACTTGGAATAGATTTAAATTTCAAAACATAGGGAAGTTTTAATTCTATCAAAAACCTGACAAATTACGAGGTCATTTGAAGTCAAACCTGAAGAGAAGTTATTTTGATATGACGATATATTTACGTTTCAAAGTTTCAAAAATGTAGTCTCAAAAATAGAGAAAAATGGGGATTATACGATTTTTTGTACGCTATACAATATGTCACTCTTGTATTTCAAAAACTACTAATATAAATATTTTTTTCCGTTTGAGCAACCGTTTTGCAGATAAGAATTATTTTTCGTTGAAAAAGAAATATTTTTTTGTTGGCCTCTATCTAAACAACTTTGAACCCACTTCTATGAAATCTTGCGCAAAGCGGTATTAAAAAGGTGCCGATTAAGAATATCTAATAATTATATTTCCTCTAAAAAAATCGCTAATATAAATTTTCAGAAAATCCAGCCATACGTTTGCCTCTATAAAGCCATTCCTGAAGTGGGTTGGAACCTTGGATATGAAGATAACGTAGTACGTAGTTTTCCGAAACACCAAATATCACATACTGCACTCGACGCACGTTTCGCCAACCAAGTTGGCATCATCTGAAGATGATTAAAACTGTTAATCATCTCCAATGATGCCATGAGTAAAACTGCTAATCATCTCCAGATGATGCCAATTTGGTTGGCAAAACAATATGGTGTTTTAGTGTTTCGTGGAAAAACATGTCAGTGTTTTCTATAAAAGCATGCCAGTGATGATTCTCAAATTTTACTATGTCGATAAGTTCGATTTGAGGGCAGTGATCAACCACCCAAATTTTAAAAATATCGCATTAGTAGTTTTTGAGGTACAAGACTGGCTCCACACACTGTATACATATACATATGTTTATTGTTAAACTTGTGGATTCTAAATCAAAAAATTATAAATATTACATGAAACATGTTGTATAGATATAGCTAATTTACTTCAGTATTCACTTAAATCCAAAATAATTATAGCTGATTTGTTCATTTTTATCGAAAATTTAGTTTTTTAGTTTTATAAATTGATTATTTTTAGTACGAACCATTTTAAAAAGGATACACAATTACGTTTTATATATTTAACACAATACGAGCCCCTTCCTATTTCAATTGGCCCACTTTAGGATTTTTCAGATATTCGTCTTGACGGAGCAAAAATAGAAGTACTACATGAACCTCAAATTGTTTATTTTTTTTTACAGCATCTTTAGCACCTCTTGATCACAAAAGTGATTAATATCGATAACTAACACAGAATGAGAACAAATAGAGAAAATGTGAACAAATACTTAAAATTAAGAAAACAACAATTTTAAAGTTTACCACTGGGTAACATCGCCTTTATTTTTTATTACAGCCGAAATTCGTTGGGACATAGTATTAACTAAGCCTTGGCATAATTCCGGTGTAAACGAATCCCATATTTCCTGAAGCCTTTGTTTCAGTTCGGGGATTGTTCTAACAGGACGTTTCCGTAGCACCTTTTTCATCTCGTGCCACAAAGTTTCAATCGGTGATAGATCAGGACTACTAGAAACCCATTCCAAAAGTGGTATACCATAGTCGTCCATCCATTTTAAAGTTCTTTTTGAAGTGTGGCATGCTGCGCCATCCTGCTGAAACACAAAATCTTGGTTTGATGTCAAACATGCTTCCATGACCGGTAAAAGCGATTCTTCTAAAATGTCCAAACATTTGTTTGTATTCACAGTTCCTTCAATAAAATGAAGTTTTCCTACTCCTTTGGATGACATGCTGCTCCAGACCATTACAGATGCAGGAAATTTTACCTTCAATTTAAGACAGTCAGGATGGAACGCCTTATTTTTTCTGCGAATAATTGGACTTCGACTGTCTCCAACACACACTTCGACTGTCTCCAACACACATTTCGAATCGGGCCTCATCGCTCCATTGTATTGCACGCCATTGCTAAGATGATCAATCCTTATGTTCTTTTGCCCATCTTACTCTATTTTTCTTCTGCTGTGGTGTTAAAAGTGGCTTTTCTTTGGCCTAAAGCAAAATTGCCACTTTCAATTTTTCTAGTTCAATTTTTTAGTCAAAAACTTACCTAGTAAGTGCCAAATGCCATTTTGTGAGCCTCCCTGTGACATGTGGATCTCAAAATTCTCCTTCCAACAGCATCACTCCACAGAGCACTTAACTCAAGGTAATTGACGCGCCTATTTTTCTGGATAATTCGTCTTAATGCTCTTCTATCGGCATATGTAATCTTGCTTTTTTTCACATGTCGAGGCTTTGCGGCGACTGAACCGGTAGTTTTATATCTTCTAACTATATTTCTTACACTATACCGAGATAACTCTAATAAATTTGCAATTTCCGAGTTTGATTTCTCAGAATTAAAAAATTTAACAATAAGTGAGCGAATTTTGTCATCAATAATCTTTCCTCTGTCCATTTTAAAGAACACAACTACTTTGACTACTATAAAATGCATTCTGACAGCTATGGGTATTAGCAATAATTGTCGCGGCGTCTGTTTTCCAAAGCCATCTATGCATTATAGGCTTACTTTGTAACTAAATAAAAATGGGTTGATGCCATATTTGGAACATTTTTGCTTCTTTGTTACAAATTTGAATAGGGAACAATAAAGTTGGTGTTTTCTACTACATATTATTAAATATGTCCGGTTAATTAATTTTGGACCTTAAAACAGCATGTAGTATTTATTATTTTTTGATCCTGCGCAAAAAAACTAAAATAACAATCGGTGGGCCAACTGAAGTGGGAAGGGGCTCGTATACAGGTTGGTTGTAAATCAATCGGATACATACATAGGTGTACAGGGTTCGTTATAAATTACCACCTCTTATTATCATTATTATTGCCTATAGAAAAACAAGTTTTAAATAAAAGTTGTGCGGTTATGACTGAATTTTGTTAAAATGCTATCAAAAGTACAGTAGCGTACAGATTTCAGATGATACAAAAAAATAATATATTTCTTTAAGTGGGATACCCTGTATATTATTAAATTTTTTGAAATAATCTTTTGTTCCTGATTTCAAAAATGTACCATATGTTACCCCTACCGTATACCGTTTTTGAGTTATTAAACGTCCAATATCTTAGTTAAACTAGTTACTGTAAATATGGAAAAGTTAACATTATTAAAGTTAGCTATGAAAATGACAACTATTATGTTTGATGAGTGACATTTCTTTAATGAAATAATCAAAATTGTTTACAGTGAGGAAGAAAAAAACCAATTATTTATACAAAATAGATAAGATTTATTTAGGAAATTATATTTATATGAATATAAATAAATGATCTCATAAAAGATGTTCGATGTGTTCACCATTATTGTCAATGCATAATTGATAACGTCTTTTTATATTTATAATTGCACCAGAAATGGCTTCATTATGTACAACTAGATTGTTTATTTCAAGTCGAAACCTGTCTTTAATGACTTGATTACTATTATTATTATTATTATTAACAATGTCTTTTAGAAATCCCCAAAAAAATTAATCCATAGGGATCAAATCCGGACTGTTAAGTGGCCATTTAATAGGTCCGTTATTCTCTATCCATATTGGGAATACATTATTCAAATAATTTCGAACGGGTAGGACACTATGCGGAGTTGCCCCATCCTGCATCCAAATCATATCAAGTTCGGCTTCCGGAAAATTCTGCAAAAGAATATTTTCTGCTTCTGGGATAATTATTTCCAGATAGGCAACTCCAGTTAAAGTATAATCATAAAATATAGGCCCAACAATTTTGTTTCTGAAAATTCCACACCAAACGCTAACAGTTTTTCTTCATGATTTTTTTATTTGTTTTACAAATCTTTTTCTGTTGTGCTTGTTTTCCTACGAGGTTCGATTTTTCCTATTAAAAACTCCTGCCGTAGAAAAGGATGATTTATCAGTCTATAATATTTTAGTAAAAAAATCGGGATCTTCATACAACTTTTGAATCATCTGGCGGCAAAAGTCCAGCCTTTTCCTTTTATGAGTCTCTGTTAAAACTTCTATGGGTAAAATTTTATATGGTCTGTAGCTGTTGGATTTTTTGAATAACTTTTACCTAATTGATCAACTGCATTATTTATACTACATTTAGAATTTCCTAAAAAATAATACAATGTTTCAAAAAAAGTCTATTCGCGAATAAATATGGATGTGATTACCTTCGAAATGAAGCAGTATATCTAGCTGTTCTTCCTGGTTTGCTTGAACTACACGCTTTTTTTCTACTAAAATTGCAGGTATTATTCACCTTTCGGTAAATATTTCTGAACGTATTTCCTGATGGTATTGAACGATTTGGATACAACACCCTATATGCTCTTTTTGCCGCACGTTTATTTTTGTTATTTTGTATATAACAAGTAAATATTTGGACTTTTCTTCCTCACTGTAAACCATTTTGTATATTTCATTAAAGAAATGTCACTTTATCAAACATAATAGTTGTCATTTTCATAGTTCACTTTAATAATGTTAACTTTTCCATATTTACAGTAACTAGTTTAACTAAGATATTCGACGTTTAATAACTAAAAACTGTATAGGATACGGGTAGCATATGGGGTATCCCATTTAAAAAAAATATATTATTTTTTGTATCCCCTGAAATCTGCACGCTACTGTACTTTTGATAGCATTTTAACAAAATTCAGTCATAACCACATAACTGTTATTTAAATATTTTTTTTCTGTAGGCAATAATAACGATGATAAGGTGTGGGTAATTTATAATGAATAACCCTGTACAAAAATGAACATATTAAAGGAAAGCTGTCTTAGCCTCGTCCGCAAGACAAAGGTAGGGGGGCATGCATGTTTACGAATCGTTTAGCAGTCTCGTGTAAAGATTTACACCAATCGGTATACAAATAAGAGAAAACAAAACAAAAACTGGTACTTTTCCACAAATAAAAAAAATACTATGAAAATAATTTAACTGGTTGCAGTCTAACTACTTGGGTTATTCTTAGTAAGCTTGCCAAATTTTAGACAAAACGAGAAAATTGTTTCAAGCAAACATAAAAAAATGACTCACCTGTGAGGAGGATCTTTTGTGACACAAGAAACGACAACAACGGCTCTGCCTTGGTAACCAACGATTTGTATCGTGGGGAAAGTCTTATTCTCTGGAGAACTGGAAGCTCCTGGAATTGATCCTGCGGATCTTCCTTCGCATTCATATCGAAACCTAAGCGCTTTTGACGCTGGCTGTTCGATTATCCTCACATGGGCCTGCCTGGGAGAAAAATAATTTTTAAAAACTTGTTTCACAGAATATAAAATTTGTAAATATGGATGGAAATCCGCTGCAAGTTTTTGTTACCAGATTGTTTAGACTTTCGTCCACTTTATGAGCGGAGGGCGCTGCTGGTATCAATGTATTACTTGTGGCGATATTCATGATCAATCATGTTGCGCAACATTGCCCGTTGTACAATTTATCGTGGACGGTACTGATTGACTGTTTTGTAAAATCAGAATCGCTAGATATTTTTTGGGCAACTGTGAATGGTAGTGTGGTGCCACGGCCTTCTTGTTCCCAATAATGGCCGCTTGTGTACGTGTTTATGTATTAAAGCGGCTCTTTATTTACCTCAAATCAATGTTTGCTCTAGACTCTTGTAAATTAAAGTGCATTAAATGTAGATAGTGTTGTGTAGTGATAATTTAAAATACAATCTAATTTTTCCCGAGTTTTTATATGTTTTATTTCATCCGTACGCATACATATAACCTAAAGTAGGTAAATAAACATGCCGACACGGTGTTGTATCCCCAGTTGTAAAGTCACATTACGATTCATCTGTGAAAACTGAAAGCGAAAAACGTGTTTTTGGGCTCCCCAAGGATGGTTTAAAACAAAAATGGCCCAGAGCTGTCCCTAGGAAAGAATGGACACCATCAAAATATTCTGTAGTATGTTAGTTGCAATTTGATTCCGGCGAAGTTATCAAACTTGACAAATAAATACCTGTTACCAGACGGAACGTTTGAAATTATTGCCTGCAAACTATTTTCCCAAATGTACCTAATTATTTGTCAAAGGAAAAGCCGAAAAGATCCTGAATGTACTCGTAGACGCCGAAACCAAATCCAGCAACATGAAATTTTAAAACAAAATTTTGAAGTCAGATATCATTGGAAATTACGAAAATTTTATAAGTTATTATTCGGAAAAGTTAGGCAGCTAAAATCGAAATTCAAATTAATTAATAACGACCTCACCGTAAAAGTGTTTGTAAAGGACAATGAATTACATTTTAACGAGTTAGAGTGGATTTCAGATTTTGATATGAAAATTAACAGGTGGTCACAGGTGCAAAATTTATTAGACAGATTTATATACACGTATTATCCAACTAGTTCCCAAACAAATCGTATTCAAAATGCATTGCAGCAGGCCTTATTGTACCTATTTAAAACAGGCCTTAGATTTTACTGAAAGTGATGAAACATATTCTAAATAGCTAAGTATTATTGTAGATGAAGTAATTCAAATGACTAAATTAAAAAATATATATATTTAGTTTCTACTATAATAATGTCATTTATGGTATCACCCACTACATAGGTACAATGTGTTACAAGACTTTTTTTATTTTACCTACTAAGCAGTATCAACATTATCTTTCATCTAGTATGGATATTTCTCCAAATAAAGAAAATAATAACAAACACTATCTGATTAACATGTCTGCCTCACTTGCAGAGACTAACAAAATAGTAGAATACTTTTAATTGATGAAATATATATTAATTCCAGATTAGAAAAAGTATAATCGGGACAGCCTCCAATAAGGAGAATGTGGAGTTTGCCAAGACAATATTGTCTTTCATGATTTGTTCAGCATTTGGAAATATTTGTGAAATAAAATTATTATCCTGGATTACTCCCAATCGTTTTTATCCTGGCAAAAATACGCGTGCTAATTTAACAGTACAAGATATTTATTATTATTGTTTATTTGAAATGAATATGCAATAACTTATATGTATTATAGTGTACGAAATAATATGATATTTTATATTATTTAAGAGCTTATGTAACCATCTTCGCGTTGGTTTTGCCAAACAATTGAATACTATATGTTTTTATGTAGAATCCCGCATTATTTTATAGAGCAGTGCAATGCAAATAATCGTATTTTATTATGAAATTAAAGTAACCGGCAACCGCAAATGTGTGGATGCTGTAACTATGCACAGTTTCAAAGGTCTACATCTGCGATGCGGCGCAGTGTTGCCATATTTAGTTTGTGGATAGGACTTAAGGCTGTGGTTGTGCAAATTTTACCATTCCGAGACTTGACCGCCATACTGTGCGTGTGCAGAATGCCGTAATAGGTAAATAGAAAATACATAATACAATATTACATTTAAAGAAATGTGGCGTCGTTTACGGAACATACAAATTTTCGGCTCGAATTTATTGATATGTATAGAGAATTCGATAGGAGCATGCATGTGACAGATTGCGAGCGTATTTTAACTAAATGTTGTGCAAATAATCGTGCAAAATGTTTGATCGTGAATAGGCCCTTTAAGCTTATTATTGAAATAGGAGAGCTCAGTGGTATTTAAAGTAATATTTCACATTAACACACTTTGAGCTAACCTATTTCAATAATAAGATTGCTGCTCCATCACCGAAAGCAGACATAGATATCCACGCCCTCCATAATTTAAAATAGACTTAGTGTAGTCAACTTAACGTGTCCATATCGATGTAGAAGTTATTTAAAAGTTAAAAAAATCTTGGAAAAAGTTGTAGGGTCTTCCTCAGTTTTTTGCTGAGATTGAAAAATTAAAGTTCATTGTTTAATTAGCAAGGTGCCCATTATTTATCAAATGTAACACCTTGTATATTATTGTACGTCGATTGATTTCAACAATATACATACAACACTTCATAATTTCCTTTAATTTTTTAGACAAAATAAATATAAATATTATAAATTCAATCGAAAATATTATGTTGGCCATGATATCACTATTACGAATTTTATTGTTTATTTTATTTTGCCGTTTGTTAAGCAATTTAACATCTGAAAATCTAAATTTTCAGTCTCGGCAAAAAACTGAGGAAAACCCTACAAGATTTTCCAAGAATTTTTTTAAATCTTTCTAATAACTTTTCTACATCGATTTAAAATATGGGCACGTTAAGTCGCTCACATTGTATATTGCACCAAAGATTAACGAATACCCTCTGTTATTACTTAAAATATCTAATTTGAGGTAGTTTATTAAACTTTTTGTAACGTTTGTTGTGCTAAATATTTACAAATCTTTCATTATTTAAATAATTTAGTGACGAGAACAAGTAATGTTGAGATTATTTTTTTACAGATAAAAACCATGAACGGGTGAACACAGCCATTAGTACGCGCAATTTACGTTTGACCGTTAGCAGCGGAGAGAGATCCACAGTCGCGTACCGGTGTGCGCGTTTCAGCACACTTGATGCGATACTGCAGTCCAGCCACACACCTCCGTTGGGTATGCGAGTTTAGCTGGCTATTGTAGTCAAGTTGCTCGGTAATTCCCGGGTGTGTAATACACTGTCGGCCCATATTCCACGGATAAATGTAAATTGCGCACACTAATCACCGTGTTCGCATCTTCATGATTTTATCTGTAGATGGTGTTACTTATAAACCGTTAACACTGAATGACTCCTATCTTATATTTTAATAGTAAAGGGGTCTCATTCGGTCCACCTACATAAACACTGCATTTATACGTTCCTCTTTTCTTACATATATCCGTCTGTCGGTCGGTGCTATGTATTTTATATACTCCTCGACTTCCTACGACAATTTTTGTCTTTACAACATAAAAATCCATGCAACAAGTTATACATAGGACCGACCAACAGATGGATAAATGTATGAAATGAGGAACATGTAAATGCAGTACGAAATGGCGAGAAAACTTCATCCCTACAGCATGTAAAAATATAGTGCACCACTTCGAAAACACTAAAATTGTATCCAATATTGAACATTACAACTGAAGAATTACCAGAAAAGACATTAAAACAGAAAAAAGGCCATAAAACCTTAATAAGGAATGGCACACAGAGGTTGGCCCGTGCTCTAGATCTAGTAGACAGATACACTGCACAGTGACCTGAAATAAACAAAAAAGTTGACAAAATTCAAATTTTATAAGTGTGGTAATATTTCCCCGAATATCAACCCCTTTGTTCGAGAAATGTACCTGCGCTGACCCCTCAAACATGAATAATTGTTAAACTACGATTTTACGTCACTTTGTTGGCAGATTTCAACGTGTGACTGGCTTCAAATATTTGTGCTTTTGGTTTGTAATTTTTACAAGAAAAGCTTTAAGGCAAGTACTTTATTTACATATAAAATATTTCCACAAATTTTATTTTCAGGCACCTGATTTTATTATTGTTTATAACCGTAATTTCTTCGGCATTTTGTAACTTCAATTGGATCTAAAGAGAGTTTGCCATTAAGAGCCACGGAGATTTTCATTCTAAAATATACTCTAGGTATCCCTCTATGCTGCGATTAAATGCATTTTTTGCTCGAAGTTGTTCCATTACAAAAAAATCACTTTTTATTTTTATTTCGATACAGGGCGCTTCAAGTTAGTTTCAAACCAAAATAAGATAGTGTTGTTGTCGTCAGTAGTATGGCAAACGATATACTATGCAGACTAAAAACTTTGCACCTGTAGTACATATTGAAGCGATTGCTTCGCCCCCCACCCTAAACTACCCTAGCTTAAGTAACCACCATTTTTTTATTTTAGAAGGCCCACCGGAAGAGAACTGTTTGACGTTTTATCGGAAAAATCTGGTGAGATGCGTGTAGCACACGTGGTGAATTAACTAGTCAATCACTATGGAAAGCCAGGGAATACTCAAGCAACTGTTCGCATAAGGAACGCTACATTTGACTTTTGCAACAAAGTTTTTTCAAGACTGGACAAATGCAATCGCAATCGAGAAAAATTCCGTCAGACGCATGGAAAGTGGCTTGCCAGCAATTTTGATGTTAACGAAGAAGATCCGGAGGAAACTGATGAAACTGTATCAAATGCTGAATCAAGTACGTCATCGGGTCGTAGTCGGCCCAAGGTAACGTTTGAGAAAGGTAGTTCAAGGACCAAAAGGCGACAGGCCGTGAAATTATCGACAGAGTTTGAAGCAGAGGAACTCAGTTACGCTGCGAAAGTGGCGTTGGAATCTAAGGGAAAAGATTCAGAAGCCAAAATAATCCCTGACGCTGTGGTTACGACACCAACACGAGCTACGAAAATTTTAGTTCACGATTCCACAGTTATTAAGTTCGCCTTATTGCCAATAGGTCAATTGTCCGAAGAGGCGCAAGAATCCCGAAATAAAGATCTTAAAAAATATAGAGAACATCACAGCAGAAAAATATCTCGAGTTGCAACGAATCAAGACCTATTCAATAGATTATTGATTTTATCAGACCCATTGATCACTTCTCTTCGCAAACTTCCCCAGAAGAAGAAGTCAAAGTTGTTACCTGAAGTCTTTGGGCTCTTAAAAGAGCCCACAATTCCATCTTCTGAGGAGAACGTGACCAGATATCCCGATTCCGAAAGTGAAAGTGACACAGACTCGACTGATACCGATGAATAACTGACGTTCCTCTCTTTTGTATTAATAAGAGTATACGCATCTTTTTCGTTAAAAAGTTATATATATCTCCGTTAATTATTAGTGTGTACTATATTCTTTGCATGATGTTTCTCGTATTTTGTGAGTCATTTATAATAAAATGCATGCAAAAAAATACATAAATTTTCATTTTGTCAAAAAACTACCCCCTACAAAATCACCCCTGTTTGATATTTTTTTTTATTATTTTTTTCATACTTCATGAGTCATTTTAAACAGGTTGCATAAAAAACACGTGTAAATAGCCACTACCAAATAACCAGCTTTAAAACCCACCCCAGATTTATTTATTTTTTTCTCTATTTTTCTCGTAATATGTACGTTATTCCTGACTTATTAAGACAATAATCAGATTTTTGTCAACTTCTTTCTGATTTTGGACCACTGTGCATAGCGGAGCTTTTCAATTTTGGACCACTGTGCATTGCGGAGAACAGTCGACTGAGAAGCACAACATTACGAGTGACAAAGACACGCAACCTACAACAGCGAGACCAACACGAGACTAACGTTTGCGCTGCTGCATTTTGTTGATCCATAAAGGGCACACGTAAATCCTCTAAATTATCTTAGGTAGTAATGATTATGTCCCAGTCACTTCATAGAGCTCGAAATGTCTAGGTCACAGGTCTAGGTATTTAAAGATTTAAGAGATAGATAGATTTTTACAGTTCTTTTCTTTTGAAGGCGTTTACCAAATCGCATATGCTTGCAAACCTAACAGAGCTGAACATTTTTCTGCTCCTAATAACCAAAAAACAAGAATACCCTGTATATCGTGCTTTCATTTCAAAACACTACCTATGGAAGCATTTGGTCAAGCTCGTGCTTAAAGGCAGTCATTCAATCCATGCTCTCACCTTTACTCCAAATGTATGAGTTGAACGATTTGCTACCTTATGTAGTGTGCAAATATGAAATCATGGTATAGGATGTAAAATGTTCGGAATGTTTTCTAAAATGTATAAGTTTAAGAAGCTTTACGGCACTATCGGATGGCAATTATTAGTACTGGTCAACACCATACACCAATAAATACGTCCCTACCGATCTAACTCCTATACGTTTTCCTGTTACAACGGTGATGATAATTGATAAGGAAAAGTTTACTTTTTGCCACATTAACACTATGTTATCCGCAAACCTATAAAGATATCATCGTAGATTTATTTATAAACTCGTGCTCGTAGCCTGGTGTTTATAAAATTAGATTAACAAAATAGATCGCTCCAGGCTATAAAAGTTGTAGCGTCCATAGTCCACACTAAATTAATCTTATATTTTCTGTCGGTTGATTGTGCTAATGACAATAAAATACGTTAATCAAATATTTGTAGTAAACCATAACTTTCTAAAACCGGAAAGACTGATGTGATTGAGCAGCTACAGTGTAGTCACGGTCAACTTTAAACTTGGTTTTAATTGTTTTCTTAATTAGGCGTTTTAAATAACTTTGCTTGTGAAACAATCATTTTTATGAAAATCGTCGCTGTTTGTACTTGAATACAATTGTTAGAGGTATTGAAAATAGTTAAAATTTGAATTATAAAATGTGTACTAATATTTGTTTTTATGCGTCAAAATTATATGTGTAAAATCAGAAAAACTAAAGTTTAAAAATTTACTAATAACATACCATTTTTGAAAAATTCACTGATTTATTGGTCTTGTTTGAATTTAGAAAAATGTTAGGAAAAGTTGTTTGTAATGACATTCTGCAAACTTTTCATAACATTTTCGAAATTCGCACAAATAAGTTATTTCGGGCATATCGGATATCACGTGAAACTTTTTGTTACGGATATTTTTCTGAAAATTCTCCTGAAAATAAGAAAAGATCGCCCCATTCGATTTTTTCCAAATCAAATAAAAAAAATTGTTCCATATTGGGCGTAATTTTTGGAAATAATTCCAAGGATAATTTTGAAAATTGAAACTGGGCAACAGTAAATTAATTTCAATCATTCAGTAGTAGCCAGAAAAAAAAATTGTACGAAAAAAATAAACAAAAAAGTTACGTATAGATCGTAAGCATTTTAGAACATTAGTAAAGGTCCAAATGTCATTTGAGATTTTGAGAATACATTTTAAAATAATTACCTTCGAGACTGCTGGGCAGACTGTGGTGGTATGGGAGATTGCAGTTGGGGAGCGGGGATTTCACCGCCTCCGTTGAACATTTTATTATTTTGTTGAGGGGTGGACTCCCTAAAGTCCGGGTCAGTCGCAATAACTTCAACTGAAAAAAAACAAACAAAGATTTCAATACTTGTGATAAATGATCTATAATAAACGGGGTCAGAGCATTTGTTGTATTTCATTTAAAACTCATATTCTAACAACCCGTTCATGAATAAACAAGCAACGTTGTCAGTACGTAACAGAATAATGACAACTCAGTGTGGTGCGCTGTGATTTACTCAATATTTAATTGGTAATAGAAGGTATATCTGAAAGAAATTTAAACAATAATTTTATCAAATTTAAAAATGGGATTGGGTTGCTAAAAAACTCAGACTGTAACTACACCGAAAGTAGAGAAGTGTGATACTGCTTTTGTAATCTTAATTTTCAGGATCTAAAATTGTAGAAGTCAGAGATTGAAAACTGGATTCAGAAGGACGTACATCGGCCTACGAATCGGGAAAAGGTCTCTTTGGAAAAATCTTCACGCCCAATAAGATTAAATGAGCTATCGGTACATTTAAGCCCTATAAATCACCCGGAGAGGATGGCATCTTCCTGGTCCTCTTACAGCAAGGAGTTGAGGAGATGATTCCAATCCTGGTTCGAATCTTTAGGAACAGTTACAACTTGGGTTATATTCCCCAAGCATGGAAAGTGGTAAAAGTAGTGTTTACATCGAAGGCGACCAAGCGCCCAGCCTAAATCGTATCAACCTAACCTCTTTGTTTTTAAAAACAATGGAGAAAATCTTAGGTCAATATCTAAGAAGCGAAATCCTACCAAACACACCGCTTCGCAAAAATCAGTTTACTTATCAAGCTGGAAACCTACAGAACCCCCTTACAATCTTGTAAATAGAACTGAAAAAGGCGTTTCTAACAAAAGAAACAACTCTTTGCGTATTCATAGATATAGAGGAGCTTTTAACAACACCTCCTATGATCAATAAAAAGAGCTGCACAAAGGAAAGGTTTGAGTCTTCAACAATAAGATGGAACCTGTCCATGTTTAATTGCTGAAGGATAACAGCGATAATGGGAAGGCATTCAATAACCATCGTAATAGCCATCAAGGGATGCCCACAAGGAGGGGTCCTATCACCCTTGCTGTGATCTATAGTTATTGATGAACTCCTCACTAAACTAGTCTGGATTCGACATCCAAGGATACGCTGCTTATAATTATCGTCATTATAGTAAGAGGTCAGCAGATAGGATCATCTCAAGCCTAATGCAAATCGCACTCAACATCACCAAAACTTGATGCTCAGATGGCACGCAAAGATCATTATACCATTCACAAAAAGAAGTAAGCCTTCCATAATGCCCCAAAAATGAATGGTGTACAAATTGACTTCTCTGACGAGGTAAAATATTTAAGTGTATTCTTAGACCAAAAACTCACCTGGAACAAACACATAACAATGGTTACTGAATGAGCAACAGCGGTCCTCTGGATATTCCGCAGGCTCTTCGGTAAAACTTGAGGTCTAAAATCAAAAATGATCTATTGGCCATACTTAACCGTTGTTACACCCATCATCACCTATGCATCACTAGTATGATGGTAAAAAAACAAAAGATAAAATAACACAAAACAAGTTGCTAAAAGTGCGTCTGTTAATCACAGGAGCAATGAGAACCTCTCCAACAGCAGCAATGGAAGCATTGCTTGATTTGCTCCCTTTACATACGCATGTAAAGAATGAAGTAGCCTTCAGCGCTCAAAGACTATAATCCAGGAAATTCAAACCAGAAGAACTGATTGGACATCTGAGTAGTCTGAATGAATTTCAAGTAGTCTCAATGACCAAATCTACAGAAACAATGCCAGTGATACTCGAATTTGAGCGGACTTAAGGCTTTAAATTTCTTTACTTGTAAATCTAACACAGTCTGGGACTGTCTACAAACAGTAAAGCAACTGGCAAAAAAAAAAAAAAAAGGTTATCTTGATTTGGGTGCCAGAGCATGAAGGACTAGAAGAGAATGAGATTGCTGACATCCTTGCAAGGGAAAGAGTAGAATCATCATTCATCGGACTAGAACCGTTTTGTGGAATATCTAAAAGCCACACAACTGTCAAGGTGTGAAAATGGGGAACTGAACATAAAGCTTTCTACTGGAAGTTAGAGTGCTACTAGAACTCAGAAAATCAGAGTTAAAGGTACTAATAATAGGCCTTCTTACAGGTCATTGCCCACTGAGATACCATCTAAAAAAATGAGCAAGGTGAAAGCAACATATGTTGCTTTTGTACAGATGAAGTGGAAACCGCTAAACATAAGCTTTGCTCATGCAAAGTCCCCAATTTGCCAAAAGTTACGTCATTTAGAGCAGGTATCCACAACATCTGCCGAAGTGGAAATCATAGCCCCAAAAAGTTTTAGGTTTCTTCAGAGCATAGAAACTGATGGGTATAGATATAAGAATTATTACAAAAGATCTCTTTAGGTCACAATGAAGGGAAGCCACTAGAACTTTAACGACCCATTCGCAATCTAGCATCAAATTTAGTACATCGTTGGTAACATTGCAAAACCTCGTATGTGCATTTTTTTCTATTTTACAGGAGTGACAAAAAAGAGAAATTATACATAGGCCAATACGTACGAGTTTCTACATATTGCTATACTCGTATTTAATTTTGTGAGGAATCTATAAATGCAATTTTTTCCACACATGTAGTCAATGGAACAAAATTCTCATTTTCAATAAAAACTGCAGTCTCCCCGGCGACATACTTTTTTACATGAATTATTGTAATTTGTATCCCAGAATGTGATTCTAAATTATGGCAACTTTGAAGGAAGATTATTTAGTGTCAGTTTGACTTACTTGTGATAATGGTGCTTTATTAATTAATTCGTTTGTGAGTTGCAAATATAGTGAGACAATATCAGGTATAATATGCAAAAGACTGGATTATAAGAACCCAAACATATCTTTTCACGGGTAAATAGGAAACCATTGTGTTGCAGTAGGATTGGCGTAGGCTTAGGTAGTTAACTCGTATGTTTAGAGAGAAAAATCAAAATGTGATGTGATGAAAACCAAAATTAAGATAAAGAAGATCTGCTTCAGGAAGAAGATTATCTATCTTTTGGAAAAAAAAACTGCAGAGACATTGAATAATTTACTGTTTTCGATTTTTCTTCTTGAGATTTAACTGACTGTATATTTTGATAAACATTTATACGATAATGATATTTTAAAAGACCATGCAATCAATTTATGCAATTAATACTTAAGCTCTATTTCAAAATAAGAATTAATTATGAATGTTCTAAATTTTGTACATAAATATGACTAGGATGAGAAGTAAATTAACTAAGACTGTTTTGTTCAAAAATCTATAATTTTGTTATGCAAATAATATTTTAGAACAATTCCATTTGGAAAATTAATACGTAAGCTATATTTCAAAATATTAATTAATTATGAATGTTTTAATATATTGGACATAAATAAGTACGATTAAGGTGAGAAGTAAATTAACTGTTTTGTTCAAGAAAGTTTTATATTGTTTTAAATCTGTAATTTAAATTAATTCAAATTCAACTCCGTTCATTACCTTTTATTCATTTATTTTTTTTAATATACTGCTTCCATAGAATTTAGAATTAGTATATTGTCACGTGTTTGCTATCTCCACAAACACCTATACTCGTAGATCCGTTGATTGAAAGTCCAGGTAACACTTACTCACTACTTTATTAACTAATTAATAATTAACAACAATGACTCTCTTAACGATAATTACAAGTAAACACTTTTAAGTCTACCCTTTTTCTTCTTCACTCGTTCAATTCTCAATTCAGACTGAGTTCTCGGCCCACCGTGCACCTTGTATATACATCCATTCACGCGGTCTTTAACATTCCTGAACATTCCTGGCCCTTCTCGTACAATTCTAGTCCCACCTTTCCAGTCTACACAGTCCAGTGGCGTAACAATATAAGAACTAAAGAACTATTCATGTGACAAATGTGGTAATTGTATGGTAACTGGTAACTGTTGTAATTTACCACATCAAGAATTGTATTTTGATATTAACCAAGCAAATATTACACCAAATAGCTTTGTAAATGAGAGATAATGACAGTTATCTTGAAGAATTTTAGGAAAGATTTTTATTATTTAATTTTTGCCATGGATGTATGTACCGTGATATCAAACATTATCTTGGTCAAAGGTGGTCATGAATTTTAAAATAATTGTCGAAGCTAGTGTCGTACATTTATATCAATCATTTTTTGATTGTCATAAAATATGGGACGTAACTTGACAAACTGACCAAATTATTACAAAAGGATGACATAGGTAAGCTAAGCTAAGACGGCAGTTTTCCATTCCATGACCACCTTTGACCGAGATATTTTTTTGATTCACGGTATGTTGTATTACGTGCATAATTTTTACACTTACATCCAATATGTTTACTCAAAATTTACTCTAAAAAGGTCCCATCTATGTTGAAACGTATTTTTTTTTTTTAAGTTGAATATAAGTGGTATCTTTTATTTTGCATTAAATTGTTTTTTTGTAATTAGGCATTATAAAACATTAAATAAAATTTCGTATATTTCACCTTGGTAAGGACTTTTTCTACGAATGTCAAATAAAAACACATAACATGCAACTAAATAAGGCCATTTAACAAATTTTATAGATTCTAGTCAATTAATGGATTTTTTTTTAATTATTAAAACTGCAACCCCTTTTATCGTCTACGCCTATGAAGTTGGAGGAAACAGCAATATCACACTTTTTCTAAATTTACAGAAAATGTAATTAATATTTTCAAAACTAATATTTTATATTTTTCAAATTCAAAGTTGTAAAAATGGAAAAAAATTATTAATTTAAAGCCTTTTTACATCAGTAATAATTACAAAAAAAAAAGTCAACAGAGAAATAATTGTATGAGCCCCATTTGAAACGAAAATTAAAGATTTTTGTAATCCTACTGCGTTTTCTGCATTTAATATTAATATGGCACTAATAATATAGAAAAACACAAGACAAACTACTTAAGTACGTCACACTGTCGAACTCAGAATTTTGGTTTCTAATTTAGGGGAGGGGGGCAATATATGATTTCATTCTTGATATTCCCAAACCAATTTTGAGTTCCAACTCTTGCTTGAATAATGTATCAAAAAAAACCTTGGTCACTCGTATTTTGTTTCATACAAAGCAATTAATTAAACTCGCCTCTAAAAAAAAAAAAAAAAATTCAAGGCAAATATTCACAGCTCAGTTAATTATTCCTTTATACATACTGCATACAAAAAAATACTTTCATTTCTGAACGTCATCCAGTTTTTAAATCATAAAAAATTTTATTGCACTAGTGTGAAACAGGTTAATTACCAATTTAAACTTACTACTGTAAATACCTATTCGATTAAAATTGTTTATATACTTTTTAACATTTACATACTTTTCTCATAAAGTTCTTTTGTTAAGTATATTTACCTTGCTTTTATTTATATTATCTTTATAATGCAAAAGTAATTTATCATCTTAATTACGAACTTAAAATTTTATCATGAATAAAATTAGATACTTACTGACATCACTTAACAAGTTGTTATCATCTCGCATGCCTTGATCATCTTGAGTCACAGTATCTAAAGAGAAAAATGACGTTAAAATAAGAATAATGGTACATGTCCAATGAAGAAAGTGCGGAAAATTAGAAGTATCTTCGTCAGAAGTACAATTTAAGCGCACCTTGTTCACCGGGATATCATGAACATTTATATATTTAGCAAAATATATATATGTAGGTAATAATATAATTAGGTAACTCAAATAGTTATTTATTGTTTAAAATACAAAGTGTAGGATTTTGAAAACCAGGAACCTGCCTATTGAACTTTAAGTTAAAGATGTGTTTCTCCAGCTGCCAATATTTATTCTTGTACTACTATACTCTGTTCTCACTTAAACTTTGTAGCGTTAGCCAGGATGGAGAACAAAATGCTCACTGATTCTAGGTGCAGACGACAGGCAGATGTACACAAGTGGTTCATTTTCATGTTTATTTTATTTCATAAGCACCGGTCGTTGTTAGACGTTTTACTCACTTAAGTCCAACCGAACACTGCAAAGTTTAAGTGGATAGAGTATAGATAACATTTACCTATTTTCTTTTTAGGGTACCGGTACCCGATTAAATTTAAGTCAAAGACCCCGGAACTACCCCGGATTATCTCAGTAAATAAGAGTCCACCGAAATCAATGTTTAAGGCTCATTTAGTGAAATATTATTTTTCCTAATTTTTCCAATAATTGTTATAAACCGTTTCGTGTATAAACGGCTTCAAACATTTTTCAAATCGATTGAATGAAAATGAAGGAAATATTTGCTTCTGAATAATCAAATGCATTGTTCGGTCAAGCACGTCAGAGTGACGTCAGCAGGTCCTATTAGTTAAATTCATCCGCAAGAAATACATGGGACTATGGCGTATATGGCGAACACGCTATTTTTAAGTAGTGTAATTACTATATTCTGTGCCATTAACAGTGTATAGTATAAATCATACTCGAAATTATATAAAAGCAGATTTTTTTAAATTTGCCGGAAGTGGAAGCTAATGCCGTTTGCCTTTGACACTTTAAAATTCTATTCGAGGAATAACACTACGTTTTCGGTTTTTCTGACCATGTGTAATAACATCAGGTCTTAATTTAATTGGCACATTTAATGCAATTTTTCATGTCTTTCCAAACTAAAAATAATTTAAAATTATCTTTTTCCTATTTAAAATTCAAGAAGACTTGCATTAATATGATCCTCACAACAATGTTTAGTCATTTTGCTGACTATAAGATCGATTCTAAGCATAGCTTTTTATCACAACTAGAATGAAACTTCTAATTCTAGTCAATGGTGTTTGTTCGTTGTGTTCTTGATTATATTTGTTTATTATTCATGTTTAAGTTTTTAGAAAATATATACCTTTACAAGGAAAACCTAATTTAAACAGTCCTGGGAGGATGTGTCAAAATACACGAAGCGCCGACTAATTAAAACTTGGTTTTCTCCTTTCTGCCGATCTTACCCCCACTAATTAAAAAATAAATAAACATTTTATCTAGAGGTGTCACAATAGTATTTGTGCACTTGAGAACTACACAGTATTTACAGTTTTTTCTTTTATTGTCCATTTTACAAGTATTCTCACTAAAAAATTGGTAAACAAAAATGGAAAACAGTTCGCTGCTAAACACTATATTTATTAAACTTCGATATTCTCAACTGTGTGCCCGTTTTCCGTCCTTTAATTGGCACCGGCTAGCAGCTATTGTAACGATAATTTTAACAAATTATGGTTACGACCTTGCTATCCTGTTTTAAATCGAAATGTCCTGATTTTGGTTCATGCGCGAATCAATCACTTGACGAGTGCACGGGCAGAACAGAACGGAAGAGTCTTTGGGTGTCCTTCGAGTAGGGAGGTGAGCGTAGCAATTTATTATCGTCAAATTATTAATTTAAAGTATTTAATAATTAATACAATTTCATTTTAACAATTTGAGCATGTAGGGTATTCCTATGTTCTTGATAAAGTAATTATTTCCTTACATAGGCTTTAATATCGATTTTTATCGAGTTATATTAGTTTAATGTAAAGCCGTTGGCTAATTGCCATATTTGCGCGTCCTTTACATTTAACGAAATTCATGAGTTTGGATAAACCTTACTGGCTCTATAGATGAAATTTATATCGTTTATCGTATCTTATTAATAATTATCTTATCGTACCGCGTAAATTAGCATTATTGTTGCTAATTTGCTACCCTCACTTACCTCTTGGACTCAAGTCCTTTTTTCTTCCTGCTGAAGAACACGCAAAGCCTCGTCGTGACTAAAAAGTCTGTCTGTTTTGATGTCAGTTAATTACATTTTTCTTTATTATTACAGCTACATATTTTGAATTTACGGATTCATAAAGGCTGTTGCCTAGATTTTTAGCTAGTATTAACGTATTGAAGACGATTAACTTGATTTCTTAAAGTTTATTAGACTCTACCGATTTTTACCGTAAATAACGTTTATAACTTAAAGTACCGCACCACTTATCTTTTCTGTGGAAATTAATAGAATTTATTTTTGTGAAAATTCATATAATTTATTTAAATAATAAATTATTCACTATCTTTATCTAAAAAGTAAAAATTAATATAATTTATCTAAAAGGTAAAGAAGTATCTTTCTGCTTTCCTGTTATACTGTTACACGGTGTGACACTGAAATAAATCACTATATTTCAGTTGCAGAACTCATATTTATTTTTTCCTCTTTTATATTTGTTTAAGCACATTTATTAAATTGTGTTTCAAAAATTTATTGTCGGGTATTAATTTTTCCTTTGGATGAAGGTATATATTTATGTTTGGTAAACCTTATAATTTATTTCAATTTGCATAATTATTATAAATAATTAATATCGTAATTCTTAAGAGTTATCTTAGTGTTTTTTATTTTTTTTACCTTAAATTCATTTTTAAATTGAATTAATTAAACCATAATTTATTACTTACAAGTTGAGTAATTTTTTGATTAAGTAATTATCTTTTACTATTTTTGTCTCTTAACTATTTTTCTTATCAAGGAAAATAGTATAACTTTTGTATAATTCAAACCTTTGGATTAAGTTGTTAGTATCTGTCGGTAATTTTCTCATCTAGAAAATTAACCGAGTAGTAATTTTTTTAACTAATTCTATTAGTTGATTTCAGTACTGTTTATACACAGTAGTTTTTTCTTTTGCCTTATTGTATTTTTTCGTTCAACCGTAGCTTCACCTATACATATTTTCTGTATTTGTTATTAATTTTGACTGGTAATTTTTTCTTTTATGCTCGAGACCGAGAAGAAGGTTCAACTATAAATCCCATAGGACAGGGTATTTTTTTTTTGTTGGTTGAAATAACCATTTAGATCAGCAGTAGCCGTTGTTCCCCTAGGAGTTTGCAGTCTATATATCCTCACCAGGGAAACTCTCCGCCGAGTTATAGTTCGAGAAGGAACAAGACGATCAACCTGGAGAGACTCTATTGACCTAGTTTGGAATAAGGTACTGTCTGTCTGTGTGTTTATAAAATCTATAACCTGCCAGGTCTTATCTTTCATCGTACCAGCCAAAGTATTAAATTTTGTAAATGTTGGGGTAGTTGCGGGGAAGGAAAAAATACAATATCATTGGTAATATTTTTTTGTTCTGCTTCACAGTTTTAGTTTTCCCTATTGTTCAATATAATTTTTCTCCCTTCAGGCAAATGATAAAACCATTTATACTTTTTCTGTTGTAAATACTTTTTTTATTTAATTTGTAATATATTTGTTTTTATAAAAATTCTGTTTTTTTTATTTTTTCTAAGAGGGACGGGTCTGTTCTCATATTCTCGAGTTTGTTGGATTGATACCAGTAACTATTGTTATTAATATTTTTATTGATAACATGGCGCCCAATTCTCTTGTCTTTTAATTAATTTAATATCGAATAAAAAAGTAGTTACGGGAATCATCCAGCATTCTATAAGTGATATTTCATAAGGTTAAACAACAGTAATCACTATTTAGCTTTGTTGATAAATAAGGCTAAAAGCATCTTTGAAAATATTTATCAACATTTAACAACTGTCCTGACCTACGAACCCACCGAAATCACTGAGCAGCCGACAGGCAACATAAAAACTTAACCAATTGGACCACTCTTTGTTTATGAGAGGCCTAATAAAACAGGTAATTATAAATTATATCTTAGGGTGGTTACACTGTATGGTACATGGGATCTTCTGACGTCACATTTGACATCGGAGCGTTATTCAGCTCGCTAACTACATTTTTTTTACATATGAAGGCAATGTCTGAAAAACAAAAATTGTTGGACACTTGCTAAATACAGTGCAAACTTTCAGAATATGCAATAAAAAACTGCTAAATAAGCCTATTCAATTTACTGATTCGAAAATTGTAACAATTTTAGACGTTATCAGTGTTATCACACGTCTCGTAATTTGTCTAAACTATAATAGTTTCTGTACAATGTCTCAGAAGAAAAAAAATAATACTTGCAAATATAATAACATTAATCATCAGGATATGCGAAAAAAAATTATACAGGGTGTTTCGATGATGTCATGACAAACTTCGAGGGGCGATTTCTGTTGCCAAAAAAAACTACAAGCATAATTTTTTCCCTAAAATGCTTCCTAAGCGCTTTACGATGCTTGGAAAGTATAACATTAAACAGGCTTTTTAAATAATTACTCATGATGGTTGAAAGTGTCGGGTTCAAACTTGGCAGAGAAAATTGTTTTTATAGCGCAACTATTTAAATGATAATTAAAAAATATTGACCTGTAAAACATTTATATGACCAGTTAAATACTATTTTTCAGGGAAAAACACAATATTCATATAAAAAACGAGTTGGCTAGTAAAAAAACTACTTCATCAATCATCACTAATTTTTTTTCACAATAAAAAAAACTTGGCCGGTAGTAGGTATTTCTATTAAGTAAGTAAAAAGAACATATTAGCCTTTAGTTATATATAGAGTTGACAAACCGTGCGGCTATTCAGTGGTGCAACAGGAGGTAGATAGATATCTGGTGAGGCAATGACCGGCTGGCGGACAAATAGAGGCGAGCCGCGAGACTAGTGCATTGTTGTATGTCGTAGTGTTTACACGTTAATTTATTCCTCTCCATTGTATTTTATGTTGTTGTATTGTTGATAATTTTATTTGCTGTATTTTATTGTTGATATTAATTTAATAATAATAATAATAATAATAATAATATATATACACACACACATACACATATATATATATATATATATATATATATATATATATATATATATATATATAATTTATATATATTATATTATAATATGGGATAAATATGATTGTAGACGGTAAATACTGTGTGGCATACAACTAAAAAAAAAATGCGTGTCTTCGAAAACACAGATGTTCGATTTACTGTTAATGCTGATTGCCTGTGATGTTCCGCTGCACAGACTCGATAAACAACCATTTCGGGAAATCTGGAATAAATACAATCCCCAGGTGACGTTACCAAGTCGAGCAACTGTACGCGAAGACATTGTAAATAAGATCAAATGTGTTTTAAAAAATACACTGCTGTGATTATGTGTTGACGAGGCGACAGATCGTATTAAAAAAATTCTATTGTACGTGTACTGGACCCTCTTAAACTGACATTTTCACTATTACTAGCTAGCAAATGACTAACTGAGTGCACTGGCAAAACAATTACGAAGGTGGTGCTGGAGACGTTAGAAAAATTTGATCACAAGTCAAGTGTTGATGTTTGTGACCGATGGTGCAACGACAATGCGTTTGGTAGGCCGTTCTTTTCAAGAACACTGTTGTAGGTTGGTACATGTTACGTGTAAAGTGCATGCTTTACATCTTGTGGCAGAAACTATTCGACAAGGTTTTCCAAAGGTAAATGCATTAATAGCAAGTGTTCCTTAAATCTCCTAAATATCTTCGCGCATTTCACAGCAAGTGAACCACCATAGCCGATTCTTACACGTTGGGGAACATGGTTGAAGGCAGCTTTTTATTATGCTGAATATTTACAACAAATAAAAACTGTGATACTACAATTCAATCCTGACGAGGCTGAAGCTATTAAGGAGAGCCAGACAAAATTCGAAGATATTTCCGTTGAAACAGCTTTAAAAACCTTTCACAAGAACTATAAAAGACTACATGTCGTTAGCGGAGTCACTGCAAATAGGGGACGAAGTAAATTGACTGCTACACTCTATAGGTGACGCAAAAATGAGCCCGTTAGCGAAAAGTTCGCACGTGAGTTAAAGCAAGACACCGGTTTAACCAGATGTCGAACGGTCGTTCTCAAAATATAAGCATATTCTTTCACCACAGTGAACATCACTCACGGAGACAACCATAGAAACCTGATGCTGCAAAGTTTTTACAGATCTTCTCCAGTTTGTGATAACCAAGCCAGTTCATTAAGCTAGTTAGGAGGTTAAGTTGTACATATGTACATTGTTATAAATTGTAACAGTTTATTGCTTTTGTTACTATGTAGTTAGTTTCTTTTATGCCAACTCGTATTTTCAGCACCGTGTTATTTTTCGGGGGTATTGATTGTGTGAATTTATATATTTTGCACAAAAACTACTATCTTTCAGCTTTGCAATGCCATCTTGAACGTGGATATCTTTAATAGAAAAAATTTTACAGCTAAAAATATTAAAGCATACAAATGACGTGTCTTTTAAATGCTTTAAATCGGGCAGGCGGGAACTGACACATCCGAAAATTAAATGACGGTGGACTTCCTTCTTTGGAACCCTAAAGAAGATTCTCACAAAGTTTGAACAAAATCTAAAATAAGCTGGCTTTACCGATTAGACGATTTCATATGGAATGACTCGTAGTGCTCCTTCTTTTGGTTGCTCGATGACTTCCTTATAACAGCAAGTTCTTTGCTGAGTGTGAAACGCGGGCAACATTTTAGTCTCAGGAAAAGGTCTAGAGAAATTCTTGTCTCTTTGAGCAATTTTATGTCGTGCACAATGTATAATAATTTACCTCCTCTCCCTGTAGTCAATCAAAGTACTAAATCTCAGTAGCTGCTATTGAAGCAGGTAAACCTAGAACAGCTGCTGCTATATCTTTTAGTTTTGTCTTAATACACATACCTTTCCACCAATTCATATTATCTGACCTCGAACAGTTGCCAAATGAAATGACACAAATGACTTTTGGCTAAATATTTTGTGAATTCCACAGAAAATATTCCTTTAAAATATTTATATACTTATATAACCTTTGAACACAATTTTGAAGACATGCTCGAGAACGTTTCGTAGAATATTCTCGAGAACATTCCCGAAAAATGCTTTGAAAGTTTCGGAGATATTTCTTTGTTCCTTCTCGGGGGTGCGAATATTACTGTAACTTACACAATATTTGGGAATATTCGCTCGGAAATATTCGACCCTCACAATACTAATCACGGCAAGAACTCAATTTTATATGGATTTGGATGATATTCCAGATACGGATTTTAATCCTAATACTATATTCCGAAAAAATGCACGATATAATAGTAATAAAATAAATTGTAATTTCCGATAGTGTACTTACAATGTTTAAGTACATGCAAAAAGATTTAAAAAGATTAACTAATCTTTTTACATGTAAAAATCGGCCGATGACCGGTCATCAACCGCCAAGAATTTTATTGTAAAATACTTTAACACACTTCCATGTCAATGGAAGATATAAATATGTTCATGTATAAACATGTTCCTACGGAAAGAAATGAAGTGGATTAAACTATAGCGGAATAGGCTGGTTTAAATGTTAAAGATATGAAAATAGGCAATTAATAAATCATTCTCTCATTTTCAGCATTATCCTACATAGCAACGGCGGATATTGAGCAACAGCAACCAATTTAAATTACAGGGCACAACAACGTCAATTCCATCAAATCATACCTTCAAATAGATGAAGATCATCATGAATTGATCATTGAAGGAATGAGAAAAGAACATACCAACATCAAAACTACAACTTTAAACACAACAGTTTCAACTAACAATCATAAAGTGGTCGATTATGAATCTGCATCTAAGAAACCTAAACATTTTTTTTCCTCCAAGTGCGAAAATAACACTTACAAATTGTACTTTTAATTACGGTTGTAATAATAATTAATAAAAATGTTAATAAATGTTAAGTATAGATAAACTTTTTTATTTTAAATAGCTAGAACTTTATTAAAACGATAATAGGTATAATTTTTTTAACAATAATCATAAAAATGTAGAATTTCACAATTTTTGGACTAAATCTATAAAAATTGTCGAAAAAATTACATACCTCTTGGCATACTCTAGAGAGAAAAAAATGGCCAAAAATAGCATCTGAGCAATTTATGCTGTAATTCGGTGAAAATGTCATTGCTTCTATAGCATTATTTACACACGAAATGAAATTCCTAGGTTTTTAAAATTCGTATATCAGGAAAACCGAGAGAAAAACGAAGCGTTCTCTTGTGCATAGGAGAACTATTTTAATCTGCCAAAATGTCCCCTTCATTTTGGAAACATCCTGTATACTTGTTCAAGAGTTAAAAATATCAATTAGTGTATTTTTCATTTATACCTAACAGTAGAAGAAATGTTTTTGTATTATTGTTATTAATACACAGAAATTATTCACAAATAATTCACGTGAATACTGTGTGGTCAGTTTATTGAAATATTATCTGAGATATTTTAAATACGTTTAGGAAGAGAATAGAAAAATTAATCACATTTTTAAATATTTATTTACATCGCACGTAACACGTGTAGTTTATTTTTATTTATAGCATACAGTTAATATTCAAGTTTATTAGTTACACAACAATATTTCCTAACTTCATGCACATCTTCTTACCAGTACGAATCACGGTTACATTTTTAACATGTGAACCGTAAACTCCCACGTATCCAAAATAAAGTAAGTAAACGATCTATTATAAGTAAGTTAGTAGGTGGTAGAAATTAGGTAACAGACTTCTTTGTAGGTAGTGTTAATAACAATTCGATAAACAAAAGCATAAAATATATCTACAAAAAGTTTATGTACGTTAATCTGAGCTAGGTGAGGTAGAAAACGTCACGATATAAAATTGATAAAAAAACCGCGTTAAGACTCTCAGGCGAGGATAAATCGCAGAATCCGCGGTCAATCTCACAATTTTTCTTGTGTAATTTAGCTAAAATTATTTCGTGCCCCCTGTGAAAGCTCACTGTATCCAACACCGAAATTAATAAGAATAACAAGTACAATTTTGCTGATTGTAATGAATTCTAGAGTAAGATTTGGCTTCATCTAAAAGCCTAAAGTGAGTGGAAATCTTTCGCCTGAAGCTAACACTAATGTAGTTTTCCACAAAACACCATACGCGCGTTTCGCCAACCAAGTTGGCATCATCTAGAGATTACTAACCTTATACTAATAGTGTATCCCATTTATATCTAGAGTTACGGTTCCGTGAACCGTGACTCACTAACCAATAGAGCGAACTATATGGAATTGACCTTCTGTCACTATTCATACTATTTTTACATTTCCATGCTTTCGAATGCATCTAGCTGTCTAGTATTTGTTATATTCCTAATTAATTTTAAATTGGTAATATATAGGTATTTTACAGTTGTTCTTAAACGCATGTTGGGCAACACCATATTTATCTGTTTTACCATATTTGAAATGATCCATATGCTGGTTGAATCTAATTTGAATTGATTGTCTAGTATGTCCGACATACATTTGATTACAGTCCTTACAGCTAATTTTGTAAATCCCCGCCTTTTCGTTTACTTCAATTTTGTCTTTTGGATTGCCTAAAAGATCTTTAAAAATCCTACCAATATCGAATTGATCGTATGGAATCTATACAAATTCCGGTTTTCTCTTTCATTTTGGAAGGTGTTAAAATTTATGTTTCCTAATTATTTTGTCAACTATAAACGTACATAATATCCATTACTCATAGCTATATCCTTAATCAATGTATTTCTTTTTCAAACCTCTCCTTATTGAGGGGGAACTTGGTAGGCGATAACCTAGACTTACTAACCACTGTGTTAAGCACAATGGATATATCTTACCCCCAATATTATCAACATTTTAAAGGGACATTTTTAACTTAAAGTGAGTTTTAGCGACAAGAAAATGTATTACCAGTAATCCCAGCAAAACTTAAATCGAGATATAAATACGATAGCTCGAGAGCCATTAAACCTCGCACTAAATCTAATTTTTATTTAAACTATAGCATTATTATCTGATATTAATAAATTTTCTTATCATTAAAACTTTCTTTAAGTTAAAGATATCTTTAAAATGTTGATAATACTGGGGATTATAGTGATATACTTTCTTGTTTGGATCTTTGCGCGCATGTCACAATTAAAAGATGTATGAAGTAAAAAAATTGAAGGTCAACTTTACTTTTGAGCAGAAGCGTGTACTGGAGAACAATATTTTTTATATATTGCAACACTAAGATAGGACATACCCTAAATTTAACCGGCTACCACTAAGCCCTTGTCAGTGCTCAAAGGAAATATTCAAGTTATGTGATTCATATGGTACTAGTATAATGTTAAAAATATAATTGCAATAATATTACGACGTCGCTGAATCAAGTGACAAACAAGCTGGTCAATGAAGCTGAGACATAGGTTTATAATAATGTCTTTGTTCCACCTATTATTAACTTAAATGTCAGATGTCCTAGCCTGCCTAGACATACGTACATATATCTTTATTTGCTTATCCTATAAATGCATTGCTGCAGACATAGGTCGTAACTAATTTTATACAAACGCAAAGATCCAAACAATAAAGTATACTTTAAAGTACTGTTATCTTTTCTGCATATATCAAATTCTAACTTATTCTCACTATTTCTAATTATTAATACATCTAAAAATGATGTAATTGGCTAGAGAGCACGATGGCAGCAAGTGTGACTAGATAAGTTCTCCATCGCCTGTGGGTTCAAATCACGCCACCGGCACTGGCAATGTCGGTGGGAATGGTTGTGTATCCGCGCCTTTTCATAAGTGTAACCCTCGCCCGTGCAGCTTCGCCTTTGAATTCGGGAGTTGTCTAATTTCTGTGGTGTATATATTTATCTGACGCGAAACGACTGTTTTATGTAAGAATGTATTTAAATCCTTATTACTCCAGCTTCTAATAGGAAGGTAAATGTATCTAATCCAAGTGTACCTAGATTATACTACTTGTCTAAGATACATTAGTGCTTCCTATTATTTCAGAAATTGGATCGCCGACTTACCACCTGTCAAAATGATAACACAGGGATTCGAAACTTTACCCATTGCACCCCCTAGTTTCTCTATGATTAATTCCAATGATTTAATTAATTAGGTGAAATTTTTATCTCCTTTGATGTTTGTTCATTGTTTCTAAGTGTTCCGATACCTTAGACTACCTTGATTTACTCGAATCAGTCAGTCAGTCGAGATGCTGTTAATGAATATATTCAACTTACTAAACTTTGTATGAAACAAAATTGCTTTCGATATATTCGAACATGAAAGCACAGCAAAGGGAAACTTTTTGTCACCATGCATTGACAGTCTCTTCATGAATAAATTCGAAACAGAAGTAAAAGAAGAATTCGAGTATTTCCCCACGGTTTGGCTTAGGTATATGTACATATCACAGACATATTTTTGCAATGTTTGATATGAGTCACTGATATTGACAACTTTGCTTCTAAATTAAACAGTCTTCTCGTGTCAGTTAAATTCACACATGAAATTAAAACTGTAGACAACTAATATATTTAGATGTACTAATAATTAGAAATAGTGAAAATAAGTTAGAATTTGACATGTATATGGAAAATATACCAGTACTTTTAAGATACATCCCTATAGACTGTCACCATTGTTTTGAACACAAAATAGCGAGTTTTAATTTTCTAGTTCATCGCCTATTAAGCTTCCCCCTCAATAAGGAGAGGTTTGAAAATAGGCACTGATTAATTATTACAATTAAAAGTAAGTTTTTCAAGTAGGGGGGTACGTCAAATAGATAGAAATAATTCGCTTTATCTTCTAAAACTATTGTTTTGGGATATTTAAACACAAATGATTCAAAATGATTGCAAAAACAGAGCTATAGGTTATATAAGTTTCAATCAAATGTCATGAGGCTAACTGAGAAAGTGGGAAAAGACAGAAGAGAAGCATTTTGTTCCAGCAGTAAAAATTTCCAACTAATTTCCAACAATTCCAACCAGTTAATGTTTAGACATGCGCATTCAAAAAGTTCATCAAACCGTTTGTAATTTTCTGCTGGAACAAACATACAAGATAAATAATCTCTTTGTTCCATTTGAAGCCAGTAAATGTCAAAAATGCGCATAGACAGTACCAGAGGGCGACACTGCTTTTTTTGCTTTATCTTCATTAACACTACTCATCTCAATTATTTGACACATTTACTGAAACAGCTTTAATGGATTTATTACCTAATAAAATGTTAACGAATAATCATTGAAGTAAGAAGGGTATATTAGTGTCGCCTCCTGGTATTGTCCATACCCGGTCCATACTCATTCTTGACATTTGCTGCACAATTAGAACGAAGAGACTATTTGTCTTATTATACTAAATATGTCACTGATAATAGTAAAAATATAATCCTAACCAAATATACAAATAAAAATAATACAACACAAAAATACCACAAACAAAAGCATTAAAAGGAGACACACAAGCCATCATATTTTTAATTATTTAACTATTTTAAAATATTATTGTTTAGTAGTAAACATTTAAAATTTACTTATATATCCGTTAAAATACTAAATGGCGGGTCTTTTCACTTCTGGGTAGGTTATAGTCCGTTTAACGAACATATAGAATTATGCGCCGCCCATGAATGTGCGCCAAATTCGAATAGAATTTTGCTAGTGGTCGTATTTTTAAAACCCATATCACAAGATTGTTTCTATTTGCTGTCATTCACAGCTACCTAATAAATAATGCTTTTTCATCGCTAAACAAACAACTTTATTTATATTAAGGTACGTAATGAAAACGATTAATATTGATTATATTTCGTATTGCCGTTCTCAAATTACAATTTACTTGTAGTAGCAATTTTTTGTGAGCTCTGATGCACGAAGTTTAAAGCAAAGGCGTTCCTCTCACTCCCGTCCACCCGGCCGCTCCAGATTCTCGTCATTACAATTTTTTCGTGCGCTCTGTGTGGACGTAGTGGATCGTGTATAGTGTAAAAAATGATGGAAGTGCGTCGAAGCAAGAAAAGGAAATTAAAGCAATTATTGCAGGATCTCCTGGTGGATTCAAGTAAGTGTATTTAATATTAATAGGTACCTTTTTTTTTTTTTTTTTTTTTTAAAAAGGATTAGGAAAGAAGACCGACATCGACATGGAAAACGGCCAGTGCATTAACTGTAGTATAGTACCCACTGGACTATCAAGTTTCTTGCACACATAAACATAAATTCCTATTGGAATGTTGTTTATTATATTCCCACTGGAATATTTGTTATAGTTTTTCTACTGAATTCCTATAATTTTGACATGGCCGCAACAGATATGGAGTCCTTACTTATATATATATTCCCACTGGAATATCTTTTACTGCCCTTTCTCTTTCCTAAAGGATATATAATTAATTTTACAGGATTGCATCATATTGCTTATGTTTCTGCAGTTCATACAAAGGCGCAGGGAGCTGACTTGAACACACGCATGCCTTTGTTTATTGTTTAAATACGGTTGTTTTGACTGAAATAGTTTATCGCTGCCAAGTTTGTCGCCGTATTAATAACAATTTGTCAGTATTTCGGCAGAATGAGTTTTATTATACAGACCCGGATTTAAAAAAGATCCTATTAAAAAATTCTGTTTTATTGAGAATCAGTTTTGACACGCACTGTTTCTTTATAGATGATTCTGAGATTTCGGAAGTTTCACAAGGTGAGGATGAGGATGCAGAAATGACCTGCCCTCTAGCCACACTAGTAACCCCAAAAAAGGTAGGTCCGCCTAATAGACTGTTTGAAATATTAGAAAAAAAGTCCATTTTGGAAGACAGGGGACCTGAGGTCCATGCAGATATTTCTGACTTGTTAACAACTTTTCTAACTAAAGGATTAGATAGTGAGGCGAGAAAGTTAACATTGGACAATTATCCTCCTTTAAAAGGTTGTGAAGCTTTGAAACCACCAGAAATAAATCCAGATAAAACAATGCTTGACGTCTGTCATGCTGAGACAAGATGTATTCTTAACCAAACTTCAGGGTCAATTGGCAGCAGTTTTAAGTGCCTTAGCGGTACCTCTTAATATTTTATATGAAACAACAAAAGATAATCCTAGTGAAGAAAACCAAAAGGACTTCGAAAAAATTGGGTGACCCATTTAAATTAGTGGCGGATGTTTTTTTCTCCCTATCAAGTCATAGGCGCTTCTTAATGGTTCCTTCATTGGACACTTCTGTCAAAGATGTTCTGGAAACTTGCCAGGCAGATTCTTTGCTCTTTGGCCAGAATTTCCCAGAGAAATTAAAAAATTCTAAAGAAACAAAGAAGTTTGGAGCTTCCATAAAGAAGAAACCACCAATAGTACGTATGGTGCCAACAACCAGTTCTACAGGTGGTCCTTCAAGAACTTCCAATAAGGCATCTACCTCTTCAGCTAAAAGAAATACCCATTTTTTAGCTTCCCGGCGCCCCCCGTCGAGGGCTCGGTACAAAAGGGGGGAGGAGGTGAAACGGTCTCAGAAGAGGCAGTACCAACATTAACACAGGTGACCCAAAAATATGCTGGCCGTTTATCTGCATATGTAGATCAGTGGTCATCTATTACAAAAGATAAAACCATCTTAGCTTGGCTTTCGGGGTACAAACTGTCTTTTGCAGAAAAACCTATCCAATCACATTTACCAAATGTAGATTTAAGTAATATTAATCGAAAAGATTTAGAAGAGAGTTTATCTAAACTTATTAGAATTGGAGCAATATCGCTAACCAATTCACAGCCGAACCAGTTTGTTTCGTCATATTTTCTTGTGCCAAAACCAGATGGTTCTTTTAGATTTATTCTAAATTTGAAAAAATTAAACCTGTTTTTAGATCCTCCCCATTTTAAAATGGAAGATTATAGAACAGTTTTACAATTAACATACAAAAATTGTTATTTTACGACCTTAGATCTCAAAGATGCATATTTCTTGGTGCCAGTTCATCATAAATATAAAAAATATCTTATGTTCATATTCAACTCCAAACACTACGTTTTCAACTGTCTGCCCTTTGGGCTTTGTACAGCACCTTATATTTTTACAAAAATTTTCAAACCCATCTTAAGATATCTTCGAACAAAAAATATTACTTGTGTAGCTTAACTTGATGATATAATCATTATTAGCAAAACAAAAAAGGACGCACAGACCGATTTTCAATTCACAAGAAAATTTTTAGAATCTTTAGGTTTCATTATCAATTTTCAGAAAAGTTCAGTAGTGCCTTCACGAGTTTGTAAATTTTTAGGATTTATATTCGACTCCTGTCGTCTAACGATATCTTTACCAGTGGAAAAAAAGACAATTATTCTAAAATTAATTTTAAAAGCTATTTCTAAAAATGAAATGTCTATACAGAAATTGGCTCAGCTAGTGGGTAAATTAGTAGCTGTATGCCCGACAGTCCAATATGGACGAATTTGTTTAAAAATACTAGAAAGAAAGAAATATTTAGCATTACAGCATTCTAATCAAAACTACAAAAGTGTGATGAAAATTACGCCCTCTATGAAAGCGGACTTAAAATGGTGGTTCAAGACTATCTCCAATAATAAAGGCATGAACATAATATCAAATAGAGATTTTTCATTAGAGATATTTTCCGATTATTCAACAAAGGCCTGGGGAGCTTTTTGTAATGGACAATCTACCCATGGGTTTTGGAATACGTCTGAACGATCACACCATATAAATTATTTGGAATTGCTAGCTTCTTTTAATGCTGTTAAGTCATTTACGAGTAATGTTCAAAACTGCTCTATACTTATTAGGGTTGACAATACAACGGCTATTACTTGCATTAATCGTATGGGCAGTGTCAGATTTAGTACTTTAAATCAGATTGCTAGAGAATTGTGGAAATGGTGCGAAGCTCGCAACATTTTTATTGTAGCTTCATACATTAATACTAAGGACAACATATTTGCTGATAATGAATCGCGGTCCACTAACATCGAGACAGAGTATGAATTGTCAGATAATGTTTTTAAAACAATTTGTTCTCGGTTTGGTACACCTACTATAGATCTTTTTGCAACAAGATTAAATACCAAGTGCGAACGATACATCTCTTGGAAACCTGATCCAGGGTCCTTGAGTGTCGATGCTTTTACTTTATCGTGGGTAGGTGAATTTTTTTATGCTTTCCCACCATTTTGCTTAATTACTAAGTGTCTGAGAAAGATAGTTAACGAAAAGTCAACAGGTATTTTAGTGGTACCAAGTTGGGATACTCAACCGTGGTATTCTTTGTTTAAAAAATTACTTGTAACAAAGCCATTACTGTTCAGTCCTAGTGAAACATTGCTACTTTCACCTTTCAGGCAGAAGCATCCTTTGTGGCGACACCTTACCCTGGAGGTAGGAACTTTATCAGGCAATCTTTCATCAATAGAGGAGTCCCACTAATGGGACTTACACCTATTATGTCATCTCTTGCAACAAGTACCCTAAAACAATACAATGTGTATTTTCAGAAATAGTGGAAATTCTGTCAATTAAAGGCAAAATCTCCATATTTATATTCTTTAGAGATGATACTTTCCTTTTTTAACGGAACAATATTATGCTGGCGCATCATATTCAACTCTAAATTCGCAACATTCAGCTTTGTCACTTGTAATTTCCATAGAAAATAAAGACAAAATTTTTCTAAAACGGTTCCTCAAAGGAATTTATAGGCAAAAACCTCCAAGACCCAAATATCAGACAACATGGGATCCCAGCTGCGTTCTCAGCTACTTGGAGACAATTCATCCCTTAAATGAAATACCAATTTCGGACTTAACATGTAAACTTGTCACTCTATTAGCCCTAATTACCGGACACAGAATACAGACTTTGTCAAAAATACGAATAACAAATATTATTCCTTATAATGATAGATTGGAAATTAAAATATCTGATTTTATCAAAACGTCAAATTGTAAGAATTTTCAACCATTGTTAGTTATCCCATACTTTCACGAAAATCCAAGATTATGTTTAGCCACAGTAATTAACGTATATATAGAACGAACTCAGGCTAATCGGCCTGAAGATTCTGATTATTTAATACTGACACATAAAAAACCCATACATAAGGCAACCACTCAACGCATTAGTAAGTGGATTAAGATGACGCTTGAGAAAAGTGGAATAGACATATCTCGCTTTTCTAGTCATAGTACACGGCACGCTGCTACCTCTGCAGCTTACAGAGCCGGTGTGTCCATAGACACAATCAGAAGGGCTGCTGGATGGACACAAAAAAGTCAAATTTTCAATACATTTTATAATCGTCCGTTGTGTCCAGACTCAACGTTATTTGCTAAGGGAATTATAAATAAATCAAACAATTGATATATTTGTTAATTCAGCTATATGTATACTTATGTTTATTTAACCCATTTTTTGTATTATTGTTTCTCTTGAGAAATAAATTAGCTAAAGCTGAAACCTAGATCGTATATCTTTAAACATCTACAAGTAAATTGTAATTTGAGAACGGCAATACGAAATATAATTAAAAGATCAATTGACTTACCTTAAGGAAAATTGATCGGAATTATATGAGTATTGCCGTTCGAAGAATTACAAACCCACCCTTAACCCTCCCTATTCGATCTAGTTTCTTCACCACAAAATTGTAATGACGAGAATCTGGAGCGGCCGGGTGGACGGGAGTGAGAGGAACGCCTTTGCTTTAAACTTCGTGCATCAGAGCTCACAAAAAATTGCTACTACAAGTAAATTGTAATTCTTCGAACGGCAATACTCATATAATTCCGATCAATTTTCCTTAAGGTAAGTCAATTGATCTTTTAATTATATCTTAGAACCACACTTTTTTCAGGGATTAATACCAATTATGGCTCAAGTGGCTATTTATCCACTGAAAGAAACGGACATCCAGACATTTTTCGGTTGAAGACATATTTTGAACATTTTTGTAAGAGATACTGGAGACAACCCGGATAAACCTAGGGTAGAAATCGTCGAGTTTGTTGCAAAGGCGCCAGGTAATTTTAATTTTTGTATTTTATGGGGTTGCTCATCAGTGCATCGAGGTATATTTTTACTATTAAGGTATTTTTAGATTGTTTATATTTATTATAGTTTATGTTTATATTATTATGCATATTAATTTAGGTGTGTGTGCTGCATGTGTTTACAACATTCTTCGTGAATATAAAGAAACACACCAACTTCATCCACCAAAAGTGTACCACAGATAATGAACAATTTTGGATAACATCGACGATGGACCTAAACGTGCTCTCAGACATTTGATTCATTAATTTTTTGAAAGGAACAAACCACCAACTCTGAATAAAATGTTAGCGTTGGCACGATATGAAGATGAACATCTACCTCGATTACAACGGAGTACTTTGAGGACATTGATAACAGAAATTGGCTTTCGGTGAGTAAACCAAGTTGTTATTCTACAAGTTGTAATGTAATTATTGTGTTTGGAACTATAGCAAAAAGGTCACGCAATAGTGTCCTTAGGGAAAAGATGGATTCGTCATGTGCAAAGCCAAGAGGAAAAAATGTGGCAGCTTGACATTGTAATGGATATCGTAGTAGAGCCATTGAACATTTATGTGGGGGGATGACTCTTCCTCGGCGGGGATACCTGTACCCCAACCGGGCGCGTCCCCAGGTGGCGGATAGGGGAATGCCCTAAGTGACACTGGTGTCACCGGGTAGGTGTGAAATAAAACAACACCCGTGGACCAACAGGCTTGCACAGAGGGAAACAACCTCTTCAACAAAAAAAGTTCCCTGGGGTTCAGTGGCGCGGGCCCAGGACCATAGCCAGGACCAATGAACATGGACATGAATATGGAAAAGTTTACGGAGCAGGGGAGGGATACCCCAGTTCCGGTCGGGGAAGAGAGTAGGAGAGTAGGCTCCACCCGACCGTCAGCCAGCGACTACTCAGTACCCACAGTGGGATGTCAGGCTGTGGAGGGTACTAATACTACTGACACCCTTAACGAGAGAAGGCAAGCTCTCGATCTCCAGGAAACTGGAGAACATATGGAGATTGGGATCAATCCTACTCCATCAGAAATCTCGATTTCATCGGACCAGGAGCGGGAGCTGTTAAAGTCCCCGTCTCTAAGGGCCGGACAATTGAGAACCACAGAGGATGAGGTATCCAAGAAATTGGATGGACTCAACCTTAAAAGAAAACGACTGGGGGGTGCTGCAAGAAGACGCCTTGGTCGTTTACTTAAGAGAGGAATACCTTACGAAACCGCCTTAAGTGTTGGAGCAATAGCCAACCGAACAGCAGCCAGAGCGGGGGGCAACAAACCTCCTCTGAGCAAGCTGTAACCGGTAAGCGTCTGCGCTCCGACGACAGCACACCACACCAGCGGGCAAAAATGCCCCGGGAAGGTGGAGCTGCAAAACTGCTTTTTAGGGAAGCCGTGGAGGGGGTCAGAGTGGGCATAATCGATTCCAACTACCCAACGGAGACTCTAACGAGTACACAGATGGGAGCAATACAGCAGGCAATAATGCAAGCTGTAGAGGCAATCCCAGACGAAGGTCCTCAGGTGAGGTTCCTAGGCTGCACACAACGGCCTGGGTGGCTTCTCATTACCTGTGCGGATGGGACGAGCACCTCGTGGATGGAAAGCGCCACAGAACGCCTCCATCCATGGGAAGGAGCGCGTCTTAAATTCGTGCAGGGACAGGACCTTCCCAAACCTAATGTCTGTTCGGCATATATCCCGGATGACGTCGGTAACCGGCTGTCTTCTGAGGTGGTGCTGAACAGGCTGAGGAAAATGAACCACGGTCTGAACACCCGGGAGTGGAACGTACTACACCGGGAGGATTCGGGCTCTGGTCAAACATGGAGGTTCTCAGTAGATGAAGCGTCCATGATTACACTGGAGGGACTGAATTTCAGGCCCTTCTGCAGATTTGGACAAGTCCAATTCCGCCCAAAAGTCAGAGGAGGTAAAGACCCCTCTGATAAGAAATCGGTGGCAGGAGCGCCCTCAAGGAAAAGCGAACTACAATCGCTTCCCAAGAGGAAGCGAACAGCCCCGACAAGGAACCTCTGGGAAAAGAAAATCCCTCCCGAATAAATCCCATCTTAAGAAGAGTGGAATTAAACCACCTTCGAAGAAGGGAACGGCGGGGGAACCTAACCCAGACAAAATCACCTCCAGGAAGAGTGAGAAACATTCACCTTCCGGGAGGAGGAGAAAAAATCCCACCCCCCCTTAACTTACCTTTAAACCCACAAACCTAACCCTACCTAACCCAACCGTATCTCAACACTCCACAACTAGTACCCTTATCCTTAATCCTTATCCTCAAATCAACTACCCAATGACATCTTATATTAGGTGTTTGCAGGCGAATCTACAAAAAGCCAGGACGGCCACATACGTCCTCGGCAAAAGATTCAAGGAAGAGCAAATCGACATCGCTCTCCTCCAGGAACCCTGGACAAGCAACACAGGCCGAGTAAGCGGCCTGGGAAATACTTCTGGCAAGGTAATAGAAATCGGCTCTGATGAAAGACCCAGGGCATGTATCTTGATCAGAAATAACATTAACCACTTTGTTCTTACAGGTTACTGCACCCAGGACGTTGTAACCGTCCAGGTATCGATCTCGGAGGGAGGAAGCAAGATGGATATAATCGTCTGCTCAGCCTACTTCCCGGGTGATCGAAATGCAGACCAACCTCCTCCAGCTGTAGTGCGGGATTTAATCGCCTACAGCAAGAGGAACAATATCCACCTGGTTATTGGATGTGACGCGAATTCCCACCATACAGCGTGGGGAAGCACGAACATTAACCAAAGAGGTGAGTCACTTTTTGAATATTTATTAGGTGAAGGACTAACTGTGAATAACATTGGTTCCGAACCAACCTTTGTCACCAGAAATAGGAAGGAGGTATTAGATATTACAATCAGCTCAAACTACTTGAGCAACAAGATATCCGATTGGAAAGTATCTTCTGAACCCTCGTGTTCAGATCATAAACATATTCTATTCAATATAGAAGCTGGTCCAAGACCTGTGGTGACATATCGGGATCCGAAGTGCACGGACTGGGAAGGGTATAAATATTCCCTCTAGTCTCACCTTCAATCCGCTATCACCACAATCAGGAATCGTGATTAGACTGAAATTGCGGCGGAACAGATCCGCAACGCGATGGTCTCAGCATATAACGAAAACTGTCCACTGAAGACAAAAAGGGATAATAGAGGCACGTCTTGGTGGAACAAAAATTTGGATAAAATGAGAAAGGAAGTTCGACGCCTCTTTTAATCGAGCTAAAGCTTCGGGCGACTGGGACCAATATAGATCCGCTCTAACGGACTATAACAAAGAAATAAGGAAAACAAAAAGGGGATCTTGGAGGAAATTCTGTGAGAGTATAACTGACGTACCTCACAGTACTAGAATCCACAAGATTCTTTCCAGACAGCCGACAAGGGAATTCGGTTCGTTAAGGCGGCCGGATGGCTCATATACGGACTCTGGAAAGGAAACCTTACAGCTCCTAGCACAAAACCACTTCCCAGGGTGCTTGAATGCGGATGACCAACAGCCGTCACCATCAGAAGGCCGATTAAAACGACCTGATAAAAATGATTGGCTGACGGCTAAAAAAGGTGATCACAATACCGGCAATTGAATGGGCCATCGGATCATTCCAACCATTCAAATCGCCAGGAGAGGATGGAGTTTTTCCAGCTCTACTACAAAATGGACTGGAAATATTGCTCCCACTCCTCATTAAACTATTCAGAGCTAGTCTGGTATGGAACTATATCCCATCCAGTTGGTCGGCGGTTAAGGTAGTATATATACCAAAAATGGGTAGGAAAGAACCAAGCCCTAAACCGCTTAGACCAATTAGCCTGACATCTTTTCTGTTGAAAGGCCTGGAGAAGGTGCTGGACGGATATATCAGGGGGAACATCCTGAATCATCACCCCCTCAATATCCATCAGTACGCCTATCAGACAGAACTAGCACTCAATAACCTAGTCGAAAAGATTACCCAATCCCTTCAAATGAAGGAAATTGCGGTGGGAGCCTTTCTTGACATTGAGGGAGCATTTAATAATGCACTGCCCGACTCTTTATATGCAGCAGTGGCTGCCAGAGGAATTGAGCCTACTATAGGCGACTGGATTCGTGCTATGCTATCAAACAGAACCATAACAACGTCTCTACAGGGAGAAACAGTTAGGTTTAGAGCCACGAGAGGGTGCCCGCAGGGTGGGGTTCTATCCCCTTTTGTGGTCACTTCTTGTGGACGACCTACTGGCTATTCTCACACTGTGGGAGGTTGAGGTTCTAGCATATGCAGATGATCTAGTCATACTAGTCAGAGGAAACTCTGAAGGAGTAATATCAAATACCCTTCAAGAGACTCTGGATGCAGTGAGTAACTGGTGCGACGGGGAACAGATGTCTGTAAACCCTCAAAAAACAGTAATAGTACCATTCACCCGGAAAAGGAAGCTGGAGGACTTAAGACCTCCCACTTTAATGGGTGAAACTGTTCCATTTGCGGAGGAGGTGAAATATCTAGGAATCACTCTGGATAAATCACTTAATTGGAACTCCCATCTGGAAAAGGTAATCCACAAAGCAAAGCTGCCGTCGTATTTGTAGCAAATCCTGGGGCATGGGTCCCCAACAAATTTACTGGATCTATATCACGGTCATCAGACCAATGATAACATACGGATCCATTGTTTGGTGGCCGAAAGGATTACAACGGACGGCCAAATCCAAACTCTCTGGACTGCAGAGATTAGCATGCATGACCGTAACGGGAGCAATTAGCACCACACCGTCAGCTGCAATGGAAATCCTCCTGGATTTACCCCCTCTTCATATATATCTGGAGAGAGAGGCCAGGTGGGCAACCTACAGACTGCAACAAGCGGCCATTAATATGCCGCAGACTAGTATCATGGAGCGGAACAGGTTGTTGGATGACATAGAGAATCACAGCATCCTGGGAATGCCCTCGGATACTATGCCTACTATGACCAACTACGAGCTGACCTTCAACATCCTTTCTCCAGAAAGAGATGAGTGGGATCGGAATAAAGCCGACCTACTGAAGGCAGACAGTTGTTGGTTTACAGACAGCTCCAAAACTCCCGAGGGAACAGGAGCCGGAGTACACAGCTACAGACCAAGGGTGAGGATAGTCTCAAACCTAGGTACTCATGCAACTGTTTTTCAGGCTGAGGTTCATGCCATTGAACTGTGTGTACGAAGGCTGGAATATATGCATCTTACACGCAGATCAATAAAAATTTTCTCAGATAGCCAAGCAGCTATAAAAGCTCTTGGCTCCTACCGGTGTAACTCCAAAACGGTATGGAACTGTCAGAAAGCTCTAAATCATTTGGGCAAGAACAACAAAGTGACTCTGGTCTGGATACCCGGCCACTCTGGTATGGAAGGTAACGAAATAGCGGACTCCTTAGCCAGAGAAGGAGCGGGATCACGATTCATCGTACCAGAACCATATCTTCAAGTACGGCCAAGATGGCTATCTCAACCTGGGCTGAAAGGCAAACTCTCCAGTATTGGCAAGAGTTACCAGGATTAGTTCATTCGAAGGCGTTCATAAAATACCCTTTGAAATCGAGAACTAAGAAACTTTTAGAGTTAAACAGGATAAACCTGAAAACTCTAACAGGCCTATATACCGGGCACTGCCGACTAAACTATCATCTGCATAAACTCGGCCTAGCGGAAAACGCCGAGTGCCGTCTATGCCTGGAGGATGATGAGAAGGCAGACCACATCTTATGCACCTGTCCCGCTGTGGAGAGGATCCGATTCTCAATATTTGGCAAAGGGCAACTGCTGCCAGAGGATCTGGACACATTCTCACCCAATAAAGTTATCAGTTTCATTAAGAGACTGAACTTATTGGGTGAAATATAATTAGGCGTGAGCCACAATAGGCCTGCTGATGGCCGCAGTGGAGGGTTTACTGAGACCCACTCACAACAAACCAAACCTAACCTAACCTTCCTCGTCCGAATCTGACTCGGACTAAGGCCCAGTTGTACTTAATGGCGTTCGAGTGGGTTATTCGAAGATATTGTTACTACTTACTTAATGGAGTTCGAGTGGGTTATTCGAAGATATTGTTACTACTATGTTTGATAAATATCCACGAAATATTTGAAACACAATCGACAGGCTTTAATTCAAAATTGGACTATGATATACTGCAGGTATTTTAAATTTTAATAGCATTTTATTTATAATATAAAAAAAGCGTTTTTATTTCAGAAACCATTCACATTGCTACTGGTGGCTCAATAGAAGGCGCGTACTTGATAATAGAGGTTGAGGTTTAGTATTTATTTTCGTACAGGGTGCAGTATGCAAATTTTTTATTGTTTGTTTACTCCATTTATATTTTCTTATAAGCTGATCTCTCGTAAGTTTTTTTCTTGGTTCTTCTTACGAGCAGCAATCGAACCTTGTGAATATGGTGGTGTAACATGTATAGCTTTTATTGTTATTTTATTAGATTTTAGGACACAGTGTTACTTATTTAGTATTTATTTTCATACAGGGTGCAGTATGCACATTTTTTATTGTTTATGTTTACTCCATTTATATTTTCTTATTAATGCAGATTGATCTCTCGTAAGTTTCTTCTTGGTTCTACTTACAAGCAGTAATCGAACCTTGTTAACCCTCTATTGCATGATTTTTCTTTTTTTTAACATTACAAAATTTTTTTTTTTAAAGACATGATATTTAAAGGTGTTAATAAAACATATAAAAAACATTCTAAGATAAACTTTTTATTTAAAATTAAGAAAAAAAAGTTCCCAATTCGGCACAGGCTTATAAGCTGCACTTTGATACATATTTAATTTGTATGAAACTCTACAAAGCAATTGCTTTTCGCACTAAAAGACAGGTGTACTTTACATTTTTGACAGGTAACTCTGCTTTTGCCCTTGCATCCCACTTTTTTATGGGCATAATATCAGCAACTTGATCAACTCTTATTAGCCTTGCATTTGGCTGTTTTATAATTCACATCCATATGATACCCAAAAATCTTTCTAACTCTTCCTTCGATAAATATAGTGGCTTGTTAGGCCGTATCTGAGTAATGAATAAAACCGTTTGATAAACAATACCATCTAAAAAGGTGACATCAAGAAAAACTTTAAAATTTTATAAGGAGTTGTCAACTGTTTCCGGAGGTACCTTCTGCATTGGTATTCGTAATGGAATTCTTCCATTTCACTTCAAATGCTTTACTTGTCGAGGGCACATTAGGAAGTAGGTCAACTAAAGGTACTTCATCATTACTAAAAGGTGTTTCAACAAAAGCGCAAGATTTGAATTGCGCGTCAGTTTGGCCGTCATGATGTCACAAGATTATGACATGTCAGGTCGATAGGAGACAGATGGGAGTTAGTAAACGTGGAGCATTACAAGATGGAACAACGCGTCCTGATTGTTAAACATTATTATCAAAATGGTAAAAGTTTGATTGCCACGAGTCGTAAAGTGCGTCCAATTTTCGGTCGAAATGATGTTCCTCATTGATCTACTGTGAAAAGAATAATCGAAATATTCGAAAGCACTGGTTCAGTTAGTGATGTGAAACACACGACACAAGCTCGTAGAGGTCGTTCACAAAACATCACGGCAGTTTGAGGGAGCGTGGCCGAGAGTCCAGGGACGTTTAGTCGTCATCATGCACAAGAATTGGACGTTATAACAACCACTCTTCAGCGTATTCTCACTAAAGATTTGCATCTTCATGCCTACAAAGTCCAATTGACTCAACAACTTCTGCCAACAGACCATGCACATCGAAGAGAATTCACCATTTGGATCCTTGAACAACAAGAAGTGAATGCCGATTTTGCGGACAAAATCATTTTCAGTGATGAGGCTCATTTTCACCTCGATGACTTCGTTAATAGGCAAAACTGCCGCATTTGGAGCCCACAAAATCCACGAATGATTCATGAGAAATCAATGCATCCAAAACGTGTCACTGTTTGGTGTGCATTGTGGTCTGGAGGAATCATTAGGCCGTTTTTCTTCGAAGACGAAGAAAGTAATGCAGTAACGGTGAATGGCGACCGTTATCGTGTTATGATAACCCAGTTTTTTGTGCTTCAATTGGAAGATATTGCTCTCGACGACATGTGCTTTGAGCTGGACGGTGCCACTTGCCATACCGCCCGTAAACATTGACGGTCTTGCACGAGTCTTTTCCTGGTCGTGTCATCTCTCTGTTTGGTGATAAGAATTATATTGGCACCGATGAGTGGCCAAGAAATATATTATGTAGTGTTGAAGGACGAATATTGTTTGCGTCCCTAGGCGACTACCTGCTATTGGCCTTATATTTATTTAGTAGGAGGGAATTACTTGCAGTTTGTAGTTTGTTCAATTCGAGAACACTATCTGTAGTGTGTACGGCGAATATAAAGATATTTTTTATTTATTCGATATTTTCTGGTCAGACGTAAAAAATAGTGTCAGTCCGCGTCTTCAGAAAACGATGTTTTGTGTGTTGTTATGTAAAGTGTGAGTCTGTCATAATCATACTTATAATCCAGCCCAATCCTTTAGTGAATCCGCTGTGACAAAACATGTGTCGTCGAAAAAATACCAAACGTTGATGACTTCATAGAAGCCATCTACCATTTATCTACAGATACCAAAGAAATCACAAACAATGTCTATTCAGTCGTTAGCGAGTTTGAAAACGTTGGCAAACAGGCTGTTTTAACAAAAAAATCCCGTAACAACTACACGAAAAATTAGGAACAATTCTTTAGAAAGGAAAAAAAATGAAGTGATGTAAGTACTTTGGCCAAAGTTAGATCGAAGTGACAAGGACATAATTCGACATAAAGTTGATAAAATGTGTTAAGAACAAACTGTGTGAACTTTGGATAATTTCGAGGACAATTTAGTCAAAAGATTTGTAACATATGAAACTGAAATTTAGTGTGGTAGAACAACTTTGTGGAACTGTCTTCAACACATCGCACGCAATTATTATTATCGAAACGACTTCTAGAATGACGAATATTTGACAAAAATCAAACAATATAGAAAAGAAAATAGACCAATTATTTACTTGGACGAAGTGTGGTTTGATACGCATGATATCCCATCAAAATGTTGGGTTGACTCTACTGACCAATATAAGACAAAAAGCACCATGAAACGAAGTAAAAATAATAACGATATTACATGCCAGATCTAAAGACCGATGGGTGCCTGATGCACTATCATATCAACCAAAAATATAAAAGAATCCTGCGATGATTATCATGAAGATACAACGGCAGAATTATCTAAGGATTGATTAAAAATAAGTTAGTCCCCTCGTTAGTCCCTAATATTCCTTCAAATGGTGTGATTGTTCTGGATAATTCCTCGCTCAAAAGATACAAAAGCGATAATAGAAGAGTACCTACATGTACAATCATATTTATTTTCATGAAGATTACAAAAAAAAAGTTACTTGATGTACTAAAAATTTTGCAATAAAAAATAATACTTTTGCGACAATTTTTCAAAAAATATGACTATAACTTTTCACCTATATTTACAAATACATCTGGAAACAGGCATGGTTTTCAGAATATTAAAAAAAAAATCAGTTTCGAGTTCTATACTATCAGTGCTATCAAAACTAGCCACATTTTAAAGCCATACATAAAACCATTGGCAATAGTTGGAAATAAGTTCTACGAACAAGGCTACCTATTAATAAGTACCTATATAGAGTGTTTCGAAATTCGCACACACCAACTGTGAGATGGTGTTATGCGACAAAAATTGAACAAAATATGTATTTATTACGATTTTTCGATCAGTCCGATACTTTTCGAGCCACCACGTTTTAATAATCTGAAAATGGTCAAAAGAGGTCTTCACTTTCAATTTGAACACGTTTTAATCTCAATTTCAACACTAGATATTCCAGTTATGTGTTAAATGTTTGATCAAGTAGTTAAAATTAATCCTCGAATTAATCCATGACAAATCTCCGAAAACAAAAGATGGTGCAAAACAATTATTGTCAATAGTGTGAAGTTTCCATTTTCACATTGTACAATATCGTGTAATTGTATTTCAATCAATCCAAAATGACGAAATAATGGCCGAGTACATTCCCTAGCCATGCAAAACACTAGTAGATCTCTACAGTGGATTCTAATTAAAAAAAAGTTATTCGAAACGAGAATATTATATGCTAATGGCATTTGAGGCCTCTAATAATCAAGCAGTGCGTTTATACGCATGTCACACACATGCTCTTCGGCGACTACCAGATGCTAACTATAGTTTTTATAAGATTAGAGGATCGAATTTTGTTCAGCGGGAGTGTTGCGGTTCAACGTCTTCATGATTATGTAGTTCTTGATTTGACGAGTAACTTGATGAGAAATGATCCCTCAAGAAGCATTAGCTGCGTTTCCAATTTTAAGAATTGGCCATATCTGCGTCTGGCGTACCTACAACATGACCAACAGTATCCGTGGCCAAGATCCGTATCACTATACGAAGTTGGAACACTTGCAAAATAATGATGGTGATGAGGATGGTCCATTTCGACGTAGATTTTGTGAATAGTACCTCCGAGGGTACCTCGATCATCTCACCACAAACATGATCTGAATTTTCGAGATTCCATTCTCTGGATTAATGAAAGTTTGTTTACATGCGATGGTATTTTTCAAAGTACACAATGAGCAGCATTGGAATAATGAAAATCAACATTTAACAAGTCAGAAAGCACCAACACCATTTTAGTTTAAATGTATGCGGTTGATTGTTAGGTGTGATCGACTGGTAAGACATTTAAACGCAATTTCCTATCCTTTTATCATTTTAGTTCATCCAGAGGTTCATCCACAAACCTCGGCATAAAGTGCGGTGTTACTATCCCGTTTTGTCCCGCGTACCGGGTGCCGATTGGCGGGACCATATAAACAAAATATTTTAAATAAGCACTGTCACATTTGTGCCGTAGAATCGCACTAGCGGGATGCCATTGTTGCGTGCGGTATCTTGATACCGCCTGGCGGGACGACGGAAACAGAACGAAAACACGTTCAGCTGAATGCTTGCAGTCAGATGGTCCCGTTGTGTGGTGTTTGTTTGAGACTTAAAAAATGTTTGACGTGGATAATTTTATACAATGTGTCCATTAGAGACCATCCCTGTAGGAGAAAGGATAAAAGGAATACTCAGATAAAAATATTCGTGAGAAACACTGGAGTGGAAAGGATGCACCCCATATTTCCGATTTTTGGGCTCTTTCAACAGTCCCTAAGCTTCAAGAGCACAAATAATGTTTATTTTACTTTTATTACGGTTCATTTTCTTTTTTCTAACGACGCGCACTGCTGACACACATGATCTAAATGACCGTTCATCGGCAACTACCGCGGTTTGTCTTGTTTTGTAGGAACATGTGAATTTAAAAAGTTTAACCCACCAAACCGTTCCTGTTTCGCGGAACCCGCAAAACGGGATAGTATAACACCGCACAAACGCACAAAATCATTTCCTGCAACAAAATCTCCCGGAATTCCTAGATGATAAACTTCCAAATTTGCACCAAAACATGTTTATGCACAATTGAGCGGGACTTCAATTTGCGTTAATTTTATGTGATTACTTCGACCATACTTTCCCTGACCACTGGATTGGCAGAGACGGTTCATTTGCATGGTCAGTTCGGCATATCTAACGCCTTCCGATATTTTTATGGGGTGTCCCAAAATCGTTAGTCTACAAAACATCAGCGGCCAATCTGAATGAGTTGCGGAACCGGGTTTCAGGCAGCCAGCGCGAGAAATAACACTGAAAATGTACGCAAGTCTGTTTGAGCAGTACAACGTGCTGAAGCATGTTTAGTAGTAATCGGCGGACATTTTAAACAAATGTTGTAATTATTCGTCATAATCGGTCATAACTCATAATTATTACCTAGTTTGAATTTTCTTGTAAAAATTTGTTACTTATGTTTGTATTGATTTTGACGAATTTTCTCGTATTTTTTGGACTATAACTGTCAATTAGGACGCAGAGAAAAATTTAAATAAACACTACACTTTTAGTACACCAACCGAATCGAAAATACAATGGTTTTTAGAGTAACCGTACCAGCAAAAAATTTATCATTAATAAGAACTATGGTGTTGAATCAATCACAAAATGTTGAGTAATCTCGTATAAATATGTAGATACATTCGAGGAAAAATTATAATGCAAATCAAAGATAGGTAAATTACCTCGACACTAACCTCTTATTTCTAATAATCAGCAAAAAACTAAAATGCGTACTTAAATTTGATTCCCCTGTATATTATGCAAAAATAATTAACAAGATTATGGAAGTTCATTTGTCATCTATGAAGATTGAAACTGCATCATTATGGCCTTTCAAAACTAGAATACTGAAAAAGAAAAAAACTCGATAAAACTCTAATGAACTCTAATCACCGAATCTAATACTCTGAAATATGTAAAATTAGCTTCACACAAGACAAAAAAGAAATTCTGAGATGAATTCAAAATGATTTCCTACAATTTGTTTTTATTAAAGATTACTTGGAGGTCAAGTTTGAGGTGTGTCAGACGGTAGTTCCCCTTTTTTATAGGTAGTACAACTTCAGTGCATATACCGAATGTTTTGCTAGAAACAAGTTCTATATAGATCTCACGTATATTCAAAGCAAAAAAAATATTTTCTTAAATATTTTTTTTAAATTCAAATTCGAGTTAAAATCACTGTTTTAATTTTTCACCACAAAATTCATAAATAAATTTTACATAGGTACCTACTCATTTATTAAAAAATGTTGTCTAGAAATTATAGTAGGTGTAGACTATTAATGTAGTGCTTCTTAGTAAAATGCTCTGTCACAACACAATCTTCTTATTTATATCATATCACGCTCAGCTTGTCTTCGATATATACGGACACCATTGCGTCCAAATGCATTAGGTTTTAAATATAATTTATTTTAACGGTACCACACAAAACAACTTTTTGCTGATTTGAGTATCTAACAGAATTTTTAATTTATTTTAGATACTATTATTGTTATTGATAATTTCATAACATACCTAAGTAACCAAAGTTGTTAAAAGGAGATTAGTTTATTTATTATTAATAGGTATATTATATTAATGTTAAACAAACTATACAGCATCTAAACAAATAGAACAGTTTTATATTTTAGTCGCGTCGAGGTTGAGTGTAGGTTAGTCACAGACTACACTGTGGTTATAGTTCCCGAGTATGCTGAAGATCCAGTTATAATTAATTATAAATAAATTAACTCTGTGACTTGAAACGTTCATAAACGTGAAATGAATAACAAACTTAAAAGTCGGTAAAAACACAGCATTGCGACATTTAAAAATGTGATTTTCGGGAATTAAGTGGGTAACAAAATATTAAAAGACAGAAGTAAACAGTTCATTCCCTGGAAAGTAACTTACAAAATAATATTTAAATAGATTTACGATATATTAGGATTATTTTTACAATGCTTCCAAATGATATAAGCGAGGCTAAAAATTTTATATAGTACAGGGTGGACCAAATTAGATGGGATTTGGGGTTTTCTCTAAAACAATGCAGATAGACAAAAACCAATATAGGTGTCCTGAGCTCGATTTCGAGAAACAAACAATGGCGCAACCGCGATCGTCTATCTTTTCGACTACCAAGCTACAGAGTTTTTGTAAAATAGGCATTTTTGGATGATCTCTATATCTCAATTACCACATGTCGAATCGAAAATCGAGTAACACATTTTTAAAGGCACGTGGATTCTAGTCTAAAGACTAGAATCCACTGCTGATAAGAAGAAAATTATGCATACCTCAGTTTTCGTGGTATAGACATAACTTGTGTTTTTTAAAATGGAACACCCTGTAAATTATTTCATTATTCGATCACAACTTAAATTAGCTTTCCAACGATATATCATATGTCATATTTATCTCTAAAAAAGGTGTTCAATTTTCGAAAAATTAAATATATTTGTGAGGAGTCCATGGAAAACTAATAACAACAAAACTTTTTATACCTAATATAAAATAATTTTGCCAAAAATAGGAAAAACTAAACTACAATAAATGTTCGAATTGTCTTCCATTGACATCTATGCATATTTATCGTATTTGTAATATTTATTGAGAAGGCCATGGTAAAAAAAGAAAATCGAAATAATCGTAAATGTCAAAAACTAATTTGTGAGTTAATTGTGAGTGAGCATTGTTAAAAATGGTTCAATTATGAAAAATATGATATGATTAAGTGTTTTATAGAATGCGGATAAGATTCAAATTTAGCTTCCGAGCTTTATTTTAAATTAAATAAAAATATTCAAAAGGCTACAAGAACATTTAAAAGTGTTTGGATCATTTGTAAAACCTCGAGCAAAAATATATAATAAAGCAGGTAGAGAAGCTGTAGAAAATACTGTTTTAGAAACTGTAAGAGAAAATCCTAATAGGTATATCGTCTCGCGAAATACAGGAAATTTTAGGAATCCCAAAAACTGCCTTGCGTTGCTTAAAAAAAATTCAAACCCTACAAAATTAGGATTAGTCACCATCTACACACAAATGACTTTCAAAGACATCTCGATTTTTGCCAGTGGTTTTATCTGTTCTCTGTTCTAGATGTTCAAGAGTTAACTATTGACGCTTGTTACTCAAAATACTTATACAAATACAAATTTTTTTTTAGAAAATCGAATAGATGTTAAGTATGTGAATATAAAATAACAAAACCAAAAAGTCTTTATAACTCGTGAAGGGATGTAAATATTGAAAAAATTAAAAAATCAAACCTCCTGCCGACTTAAGCAGCCTACTATCGTGTGCAAAACACAAAAAAAGATTTGAAAAAAATTCTTTAAAAGATCGAATAAATTTTTGTTGGCTGGCCACATGCGTTTTAATTGCCAGTTAAACCTTTGCTGTAAAGACATTTGAACGGTTCTTTGTAAAGGGCTATTCAGATGTGTTTTTTTAATCGCACTGCAGAGAAATTCATATCGGAAGCTACATCGGTAACATAGAGCAGCACACGTCCTTTACTGTTCTCCAAATCGGCGTACCTACCAAATTTTTCTTAGAACGAAAAGTAACAAGCATCATTTTGGGGATTAACTGCGGGAAGCGGATATTGTTGTAGGTGGTTACTACAGCCGCTCTGCCAACCCGTATAGTAAAGTCCAGCGCCGCAGTGAAAGGGTTAAAATTGTGCTTCTGAAAAAAACATCTATTTTTCACTGTTGTATATCTATGTACGATACGATATTTATTATGAAATAAAGCCTTCCTAAAATGCACGGCACTGTTGAAAAGTACTTTGTTTATATTTTTTAAATCCCTCTACACCCCGTATACATATGTCTTAGTAGCGCCATCCTAGTACCGAAAACAGCTCATATGTATTTAGGAACACAGGGTCTAGCAAAAAGTTTTATGGTCCAAGACATTACCAGTGCCGGTGGCGGGATTGGAATTCGCGAGACGATAGAGAGATTATCTAGTTACACGTTACACTTGCCATCGCGTGCTCTAGCTAACTACTCCACCAAGCCGGTGCAGACCTGGAATGCACTATTTACTCGCGTATTTTAAATTTGTCTATTGAATAAAACAACCAATATATTTGCTACATATATTTCAACAAGTTAATTTTAAGTCGTCAGATGTGTGTATTATACAAACGTAATGATCGAATATTAATAGCTTTCTCTAAACATTAGGTAGGTATACAATTTCTTTTAATGTTATTTAAATACCTATCTCAATTATTTCTAATAGTTAAATAAACACAGAGTAACTTATGTAAAACGGTACGATAACGGCACAAGATAAAGAAATCGGATAATATTCTACCTGAACATTTCTATTTAAGGATCGGTACCTGCTGACTGTGATAACTATGCTATTAGAAACCAAATTAATTCTGTGAAATATTTAGAATAAGCGGACCTGTAATCGGTTTGTGAAAATCGAAATCACGTCAAATTACAGGCATGCGAATTCATCCTAATAATTTTGATCGGCATATTTTTGTAAAAGTTATGTTATTTTTAATTGGCAGATAAAAAGCGTTAGTGGCATTAATTTTAATTATAACAATAGGTGAACACAACAGCACAAAACCACACTTTACGATACAATAACGTTATAGGTTCATTCTTCTATGTTTGTACCTACCCAGGTACGTAGAAAGATACCAATAATGTTATTAAATAACATGCACTATAATTACAGAATGGCAAGGTAAAGCAGGTGTAAATCCGCTGGTATTGAGAAAGAAAAAGTATTCGAATTATTTCAATAATAGGTAATAAAATGCAATAAAAACGTAGAATACTATAAACCTTTGCCAAAATATTTTAGTTCATTCACCGTTAAAAATAGAACTAAGTAGGCAAAGCATATTTCTACATTATTATTTACTGGGGGACCAGCAACTTAATTCCAATAAAAACAAATCTAGCATGCTTTCAAACACAAACAAAACACGTATGTAATAATTACACACCTAAATTGTTCTCATCCATGACTATTTATATTTCTAGCAGAAGTTCTCGTTACAGTTCCTTGACAAAAACAGCGCAATTTTAGTTAACAATGTAAAATTAAAATGATCAAATGTTTCAGTATTATCAAACACTTAAATTACACCATTTTAGCATGAAAACTTCCATACCTTAAACAACATAATATACTCCAATCAAAATTCTGAAAACTATCAAGGTTATCACTAATATCACAGTTCACTGTTGCAAATTAAAAACAATTAACAATATATATGTAGGTAATGCAACACTTTTGTTGAACTTTTTTTCAAACTTTCACTAGAAATATTTTATGGCTATGTAACACACTTGACAACCGAACTTCGTCTAGAAACTGAGGCAAAATGAAGTCCGCCAGAGATTATTTTAAGAAACGATGACCAAACAACAATTCCTAGAAATTGCGAGTTGAAATTGTTGATTGGATGTGAACCTCGATCACGTGCTGAACGGAACAGACTAAACTAAACAGCGCGCAAGTTCAAACGTTTTATTGCTTGCTTCTCGCGCTATTTTTCTACAGCAACACACTACCGCCGATTGTGTATGTATACTGACTGACTGCTCAATGCTCATTAATTTTATTCCAACGTGGTTTGGGACAGGTTAAGTTGCAAGTGGACTTTCTACAAATTCAGGGGTTTTACGTCGTATGACGTCAGGTTATGCGAGAATAAAAATTATAATAATATTAGTTTGTAAATGTAGTTATTTATAAACAAATGCATTGCGTGTGTAGGAGGGACAATGAGATATTTTTATCAAAGCGTTTTTTATTTATCCAAATCTGGGTTTTCCCTAAAAAAGTTGGTAGATTGTCTGATTCCAACAACACCATTAATTAATTATTGATAAAAAACCGTACGGTCGATAACGATACCTATCATTAGCGATCTTCTCGCTTAGGCTTCTTTGATCCCTTTACCGCCGTCAATGGAACCGCCGTTTTTTATGTTGCAACTAAGTTTGAAATAAACTTTATGTATTTTTATAAAATCCTATATGTATGTATGTGCAATATGTACATGACATATACCCACATAGCACAGTTAGCACACTCATATACTCAGAACAAACTATGAATATACGCACACAGCATGTTTGTTCGTACTAGGTATGTGCAAAAATTCATGTAAAATGAAATGACTAAAAATGACGTACATGACAGAACTAAGACGTAACCAAAGCACAATTTTCAATAAATACAATTTGTTTCATTAAATTTGAATTTGTCTTTCAAAAAATTATTGAAATCTTTAACGGCAGTTTCATCGAAAATATGTTCGTTTACCCCCAAATTTGGTAAAGATCAGAAAAGAGATTGTTGAGTTATTGCAAAAAAACGAAGAAATAATTTCAACTGTATCTTTTTCCACAGCAACATTTTACTAAAACATATTTAGTTATATCCTCATATTTTGGTACAAAAGAACCTACCCTTCAACTATGGCAAACACAGAGAGAAATGTTTATTGCTGGTAAATATATATTTATGGCTCCTTAAAAAATTTAGCTAAATATGGGACAAGAATCAAATCTATTAGCGGTTAATAAAAACCTGTTTCCGATAATGTATATATGGGACAAATATACAAAGCGTGATCAAAAATAGATATTACTGACAAAAAAACTGTTTAATCAACAGAATATTAACGAATAACGAACTAAACATATTTGTCTCTAATATTCAAGTTATTAGTAATGTAATAGTATATACTTGTGATTGCTACATTTTTTATTTCTGCTAAATAAGTAACCCAATAACACTAAAAACACTGTTTTCGTAACTAATGTTATTGGATAGCAGCCACTAATGCCCAATTTATTAGCAGCAATTATATAGAAATATTGGTACTATTTTTTTAATGTTTACTATTTATTACATTCGTTAGTTATGACAAATAGATTTATTATTTATTATTTAGAAGAAAAATATTATTTCTCAAATTTTTTTTAGTAAAACAGGATGTATTTGTAGCAAATAAAAACAGCATTTAATAAATAATATTTATTTTTAAAAATGAAAATCTTATACATTAGAAAAACAAAAAAAAATCCAAAAATACTCTAGGTAAGTATATAGAAAAACATCACAACTTAAAAATTCTCTTTAAAACTATAAATTCATACACCATTATAACCTATAATCTTGACACATCGTGCGATTCTATGTACAGGGTTATACAACGAAAAGGCCCAACCCTATATTTTGTATATTTTTCAAGTTAGAAAAAAAATTTCAAATAAAAGTTATAGTGAATCAAATGATCTCTTTTGGAACCTCTACAAAAAATACACAGCTTGTCTCATAAAAGCGGGACAAACCAAACTTGCATTTTTTTTAAATGGAATACCCTATATTTCTTAAAATTTTTGAAATCTGTGTTTTTTGTGATTTCAAATATATATGTATATGTTGTATCTTATCATTTACTATTTTCTATTTATTGCAAATTTTTTACTACCAGCATCTACATGTTTATCAGATGGGTCATGGATGAAAAACAATTAATTTGACACTTATGCCTTACAGAATAATTATTTAATAAATTTAAAACGCAAACTGTGTGGTTTTGTGTGTCATATTTGTGAAAATGTTTACTTTGTCAAAGCGATATGATGTGTTGTCACAATTTATAAAAAATAACAAGAACGCTTCAACAGGTAACATTTTATTCGGTATAATAAGTATAATAGTAGTTAACAATAATTATTATGTAATTTGCTTTTTGACTTTATTAAATGATTCTGTAAGACATACGTGTCAAATTAATAATTCTTTTTCATTCATGGCTAATGTGATAAGCATGCAGATACTAATGGTATAAAATTTGCAATAAATAAAAAACAGTAAAATATAAGATACAACATATACATATATTTGAAATCACAAAAAAAACCGATTTCAAAAATGTAAAAAAATATAGGGTCTGTTTAAACAAGTGCAAGTTTGGATTGTCCCGCTTTTATGAGACAACCTGTATATTCTTTGCAGGGGTTTTTAAGAGAGCTCATTTGATTCACTACAACTTTTAATTGATATATTTCTTTCTAACTCGAAAAATAAACAACATATAGGGGGTGGGCCCTTTCGTTGGATAACCCTGTGCTTAACAATATTAATATGTGTTTTTAATAATAACTAATAACAATCTATAGGGTGTCAAAAAGTTGTAACTTAAACCCCCACAATGCTTATATCAGAAAAACAGAAATTTAATTATACATAACTTGATGTAAAAAATACAGGGTGTTCCATTTGATTTAAGCAAGTTTTCGCGGTTTGAGGTAACAAAATATAACGTGATAAATGGAACACTTGGAATACTATGAATTTCTTTAAACTGTAGAGTGCAGCTTACCTTATGGTCTTTCTGCATGCCAAAAAGCAAATGAGTATCTTTTGCACGAAGAAAGTTATAAAGGTTATTGTAAACCTGTCAAAATTTTTTTAAAGTGTCAAATATCTCTGAAACTGCTAGGTTTAGGTATACGGTATCCTACATGTTTTTGACTCAGAATTTTATGCTCTTTGCGAAAACCCTAAAATATATAGGGTGTTCCATTTATAAGCAATTTGATATCGACTTCCGGTATAACCGGAAGTGTCAGATGCTTGTAATTATTTTAGTTGGATTGGCCACACTACCGTTAGTAGCTCCCTGAATTTCTAAAATTTTCTGGTGCGTACTTTTCCTTATATCGATCGATGCAGTTCCTGGTGAGACACCCTGTATAATGCGTAACGTCACGTAGTATACGAGACACAATTTTAGGTCAGCCGGCATTCGTTCATGTAAACGCCATTTTTGTAATTTCTATACTTTAAAAATTAATAGTGCGGTACTATTTCAATAGAAATTATTTAATGACATCTAAACAGGCATACATTGTATTTATATTTTAATCGCGCACCGTACAAGAAGACTACAGCGGGAAACGCTTTTCGGTCCCGACAAATATCAACGAGATTTGATTTCTAATAAACTAGTAATTTGCACTTAGATACTGACTATTTGCTTTAAAAATCAATATATTAATCCCACAACTTCCGTTATTAGTAATTAATAAAATGGAATAAATAGAAATGTATATTTGTCATTAATAATCATATCTTAACCATTAATACATTTCCTTTTAATCATAATATCAGTGTTATTTGTACTAGAAAACACATATTCTATATAGTATTCAAAACTGTACACATTTACATTCACTGGAAGAAGGGCTGAAACTATATTGACGGAGGCATTCTTATTACAAAGTTACATAAAATAACTATAAAAAATAAACGGGCCCTCTGAAATATATAAATTTTAATAATAATTTAATTAATGGAAATAAAATTTGTTTTTAAGATGCGCAGTCGATGCTAGGGTCATCAACTCTACTTAAAATATCAATTCAGCAAATTGAATCTCGACTTTAAGGAAGCATTTGAGGAAAATTTTAAAGATCTACTTTTCGCTATTAAGTATACGCCAGGAAGCTCAACTCAAAAACATGGCCGTGGATGGACCTCGGCCGTAGACGCCAGAAAATATAATATTGCATGCTATGTGCGTAGGTAAAAATATACCTCATAGTATATTGTCTTGATTTACTACTAAATATAATATAACGAAAGTAATATACAATGCATGTAATTTACTGTATATATTTCTTGCGTAGATATTAAATATGTGCTTGGCATATTCTTCTTGATATAATACTTTTTACACACTCATTAGTAAGTGTATTAATTGAAGTAAATAAAAAGAACAGAATGCACCTAGTAGCGTTGTATAAAATATCAAACTATAATGAGCAAATCGTACTCGTATAGGATGTGGAGGCAAATGCAGAAGTCAGCTCCAAGTCCGGGAGGGCCCTCCCAGATTTTTTTTGCAATATGTATATACGGCGTTTCAGAATTTTATGTAATTATTGATTCATTTAGAAACTCTTAGGTCTCTTATGTACTATGAATTAATAACGACGATACCTCCAAGTCACCCTGTAGAATATGACGTGCTCAGGTAGCCTGGAGGATACGCGGTTAGCGAAAATACCTCTAAGTCACCCTGCAGAATATGACGTGCTCAGGTGGCCTAGAGGACACGCGGTGGCAAATGATAGTACCTCCAAGTCACCCTGCAGAATATGACGTGCTCAGGTGGCCTGGAAGACACGCGGTTAGCGCGGTTCTGTTTTTGGAGGGAGGGGAAGGAGTGGCAAGCTTACCAGTTGGACATTCAATACGACTACGGTATGGTCAAACTCCAAGCTACCCTGCAGAATATGACGTGCTCAGGTAGCCTGGAGGACATGCGGTTACGAAAGTACCTCTAAGTCACCCTGCAGAATATGACGTGCTCAGATGGCCTAAAGGACACGCGATGGCAAATGATAGTACCTCCAAGTCACCCTGCAGAATATGACGTGCTCAGGTGGCCTGGAGGACACGCGGTTAACGCGGTTATGGTTCCAACCCTCAGCCGCTCTCCCGTTCTATGGAAGGGTATGAGGCGGACACGTCTTTGCGCTCGCGGTTCACAAACTCTAAACAAGGTCCGAAAAGTACTCACCAGCCAAGTAATACCGATTATTTACCAAACCTTTATCAAACCTTGCTACCTACTTCCGTATCCTGGGCTGCTTCCTCTATGGAGCGGTCGGGGTCGGCACGTCTGGTCGATACTGGCGGCAGCAACGCACTGTCCTGGATGCTCTGAAAAATCCTCAAGCTACTAAACTCTGCCTAAAGCAGAAATAGGATGAGACGCGGTAGTCATGCGCGGAATATGGCAATACGTCACCTTTTACGGACTTAGAAAAATCCCGAATTCAATTTAAATACCTATACCTTTATACTCACAACAAGATTACTTACTATGCTGGTCGGCGTGGTTCTTCAGTCAGCAGCTAAACGGCAACTAAATTTGTCTGAAAAGTCCTCAAGCTACTAAACTCTGCCAAAGGCAGAAGTAGGAGAGCGCAGTAGTCATGCGCGGAATATTGCAACTACGTCACCTTTTACGGACTTATAATAATTCCGCATTAAATTTAAATAACTATATCCTTATACTCACAAGATTACTTACTGTGCAGGTCGGCGTGGTTCTCCGGTGAGCGGCCAGACGGAAACTGATTTGATTGTTTCCAGTCTCGGGGTCCTTCACGGTAGGGCGGGCACAGGAGTGCCGGGGCAATATGCGCGATACGCGTTTCGCAATTCACGTACTGCCTGCAGCTCGGCATATTTGGAATGTTCATAAAAACGGATCAATACTACCTATCTTATAAATAACAATTATACTATCATTAATGAGCAACTGACAATACCACTATTAAGGACGCAGTACTACAATGTTTAAAATATCTTTTGAATCAGACAAGTAGCACCTAGTTACATAATTTAATTCTAGAAAATAATCACTTCGTTACAAGTGATTGAAATCAGACAAATAGCACCTAGTTACATAATTTAATTCTAGAAAATAATCACTTCGTTACAAATTTCCAAAATAACCGTGTGGATCGAGACTATTTTTTTATTCAAAAACCGCAAATTCGATGAAAAAAAATAAAACACAAAAGTGTTTCTAAATGAGTTAAACTTTCCAATGCACATTTTCATATGATAAAATTCGGATCCGTTAAAAAGTTCGATTAGAGAAATAAAATGAGGGTTGATCATTTCTTCCATTTTACCGATAAGGAATGATTAAAAAATATCGTTAGAAACGTTACTATTAGTAGAATATCTTTACCAAAACTCATGTTTTATCTTTTTCCAAATTTTAGAAAAAACTTAAAAACCTATAATTTTAGCCCCCATTTTTTGGAAAGGACTCTTTAACGAAGCGTTTTCGGACACAACTCCATAGGATTTTTTTTTTTTTGAAGTGCTGAATTTAGATTTTAAGTTTGTACAGATAATCCTGAAGCACCCTGTATAATGCAGTAAGAATTAATATTGTTGTTCATTACTTATTCAATAAAAAAACAAATGTTAAAAACTAGTGATTAATAAGAAAAAATATCTGATGTGGCCAGCATATAACTTTCTTATACCAGTATATCATCCCCATCTAAAAAAAATCATTCTATTTAATTCTTCATTTACCTCAATTAAATTTTAATAGAGTATTTTGAAACGTTTCATTAAAATTTTTAAATAAATAATTATTAGCGTCATTCGATACTGTCAATAATAATTCATGTCATATATTTTTTTCGCATTTTGACTGATAATGTGCTATTTTACTAAATTCAAAATCGTTTATCAAAGTGGCACTTTACCACATAGAAATGTCACTCCACCAAATAGTAATGTCACTGTTAATAAAACACAGTTTGACAGAAAATTGTTTATTTAAATATTGGAAACATTGTTATATATATATATTAAAAGTACAATTATTCAAATTTGAAAACTTACAACACGAAATTTATTCAATTCTATTTGTTCTTTCTGAAAACTATTATGATTCTCCATCTGCATCTCTGAATGATCTTGAGGTGCCACTAATTCTTGCTGATGAAATATACTTTTTGAAATTTTCAACTTATTGGCGATGCATTCCTCGATATACCCTTCAGCCACACTAGTTGACTGTCATCCTCCATGCCTTTTAAGTGTTTGAATGTCAGCTCCACTGTCGGCGAGGAAGGTGGCAGACGTCCTCCTCAAGCAATGGCCAGTGTAACTGGATGCATCTGGGAGTTTTAAGTATTCTGCAACTTTTTGGGGAATTTTTGCAAAATTGTTGTTGCCAACTGTTTGTATTGTGCACTTACCGTGATTATAGAAAATGAAAAATCTATTGTTTTACTTGTTTGGGTCTCAATCGTGAATACTTACGATAAATTTCATATCCGTTGCTCTCCGATCCTACGGTATATACACGTTTCTTTTTGGTTTTGGTATTATGTAAAGTTATAACCAAAATTTTCCCCGTGTCTTCCATATCTTTTACAGTTAAGCTGCACAATTCTGCACGCCGACATGCCCCATTTAAATCAAATATTAGTACCACTTTCATTAATAAGAACTTATCGTCTGGAGCTTCTTTTAAAAACACAGTAACATTTTTCAGTCAAAACTTTTGATTTCTTTGCTTCGTATGTGTCATTTTGACGTTTTAAAAAGGCAAGTAGCTTTTTGTATTGTGATATATCCACATTTTCGTTTATTTGTATAGTACTTTTCAACATGGAATACGTAGACCATAAACTGGATGTCTTAAGAGCTTTTGCCTAAAATAATGAAAGACATTTTATGAAAAACACTAAAATATGTATAAAAAAATAGCTTACCTTCTCAAAAAAATACGTTAGCATTACACTTTCATCAGTTCTTAGTGCGTTTTTTGTCATCCTCCAATTACAAAATATTTCATATACTTTCTCGTATTTTTCCTTGGATTTTAAAGGAAGTAAGCTCGAAGACGCTTCTCGAGCGACATTTAAAACGTCTTCAGAACAGTTTTCTAAATTGTTTTTAGTAGCAAGAGTCATTTTTATAATTAATATATAACTTAAACTCAATTCGACTCATTCGACTCACAAAAATGAAACTTGTTAACTGTTGTTATGTAAATAAACAAAGCCGTGTCAGGTTACTAGGTTACGGAAATCCTACCCAGGTACCTACTATGAAATTTTTAAAATTTTTAACTTTGTAATGCTTTTATATCTGTGACTATTTGCTTATAATTACTAACACAAAATGCGAAAAAATAGTATAAACAAACCTCGTAAGAAAAGTAGTTTTACTAAACTCATATATACAGCTTTTAAGTTACTCGCTCGCTGTGCTCGCTCGTACTCAAAAGCTATATTCGTTTAGTAAAACTTTTCTTTTCTTAACTTGTTGTTTTATATACTATTAATAATTATTTCTTCTTATTGACATTGACATTTTTGTAACTAAATTAGACATTTCAAATTTATCCTAATCCCACTTTATGAGGTCAAATGTGTAAAGAATTTCAGTTTACATCAGCTTTATTTAAGTACTTGGAAAATATATTTTATGGGCTTGATATAGTAGACATGATTTATAATCTTTCATCAAGAATATACTTTTGTAAAAACAAATACAAACAAGTTTGGGTCCCGTAGACCTCCTTTCAGCTGGTCAATTTTGCTCATTCATTATGTCTCTTCTATCACATTCACCAAATTTAATGTGTCACCTAAAATGTTGTTAAAAATCTTAACTGCCAAATTTGGGGAGTCTCCCATTAATATTTTTTGAGTTATCGTGGACACACACGCACGCACGCACACGCACGCACAAAGCATAAACACACGCATGCACGCACACACGCACGCACACGCATACGCATACGCACACGCAGACGCAGACACACACAGACACACGCGCACACAGGCACACAGACACACAGACACAAACACGCACCGACAGACATCATTCGGAAAATAGTCTGAATGGATTGAGGAGGGTTCAAAATGTATATATCAATCAAAATCTCAAGGTAAAAAAAAAACACGATTACTATACTTCCTTATATTAGGTATAAGAAAGTAAAAAGTAAAGCAAACCGTCTATTACATAAATTCCAAGTACATTTTTCGCGATTATTTCTTTGAAAACATGTCTAAGACTTCTTCAGGAACTGTTTTAACATCTGTATCGATATTCAGTAAACTCAGACCATTGAATCTTTCCATGGTTGGCCTCTTATATTATCAATAATAATAACTAATAATCTACAGTAGGGCTTAATCCTTTTTTAACTATAGATTTGGGCTTCATGTCTTCCAATGGTGAACACGGAGGTACCGATGATGA